>RJLU01000007.1:1800000-1955681 GCA_005356885.1 Cercospora cf. flagellaris | reverse complement strand
CTAACCCTAACCCTAACCCTAACCCTAACCCTAACCCTAACCCTAACCCTAACCCTAACCCTAACCCTAACCCTAACCCTACTTAGCTATATCGACTATCCTCTATATATACTATAATATCTTTATAAATATATAAGTATACTTATAGACTATCTTAACTTACTATTTACTATAAAACGGTTAGTCGTTCGTTATCCTCTCTACTTCTCGCTAGTTAATATAGTATAACGTATACCGCCCGACGATATCGATATAACTAGCTTAGAACGTACGCTAGATTAATATAATAGTACTCTTATATATATAGGATAATACTTTTTTATTCTAGGTATCGAACTCCTCGAACTCTTCTTCTAACTATTACTAGATCTTAGGTACGTAGAGTATAGCCTAGACGAACTTAGTAACCTACTCGTAATAACTATTAGTAATATAGTACTCCTATCTAGTATACTCTAACTATAGATTAGCTTTATATTTACTACGACTAGTACGTACTTCCTTTTATATTTTTTATAAATCTACTTTTAACTAGTCTACCTACTCTCCGATCTTCTAGATAATATTTACTTTAATAGGCTACCTAGATACTAGTACTATCTAGATAGAGAATATCTTCTACTACTTTCTAGTTTAGAAAAACGACTAGTATAACTAACTCTCTACCTATATAGTCGTCTAGTTAGTCTACTAATTAGGCCTACTTTTCTTATATAGATTCTACTACTTATACTACTAACGATAATATCGCGATATTACTCGCTTCTTACGATACGTATAATTATACTTCTAGCTCTCGACGACGTAAGTATATCGTAATCTATTCTCGTATACTAGGATACTAGGTACTACGGCGCCTATAGAGTCGAGATAATATATATTCTTAGAGCTATATACGATTTCTAATAATCGATCGATTAATACGATAATCTATATATACTATATCGCGAATATAGTATAGTACTTACTCTAGATATAGCCTTTCGCTTACGTAGGATTTATAGCGTACTTATATTACTTATATATAATTATACGATACTCTTAATAGTAGGCGAATAACTTCTCGAACGCGTCTATTCTCTCTACTAGGCTATAGAATTATATATAGAATCTATTATAATACTCGCGATAATATACGTTCGTATATATAATCGTATCGATAGGAGTATACGACCTTACCTCTACTATATTCTATTCTAGGATACGGCGAAACTTAAATAGTATATAGGGACGATAGGATAATTCGCTATACTTAATAATAGTACTTATAATTCCTAAAACTTAGTAGGTAACGATAGAGTATAATAGAT
This sequence comes from Cercospora cf. flagellaris, assembly GCA_005356885.1. Taxonomy (NCBI): domain Eukaryota; kingdom Fungi; phylum Ascomycota; class Dothideomycetes; order Mycosphaerellales; family Mycosphaerellaceae; genus Cercospora; species Cercospora cf. flagellaris. The sequence continues at coordinate 1,954,371 of RJLU01000007.1, read as the reverse complement.
AAAATATATATATATTTTAGAGGCGATCGATAGTAGTACTATACTATAGTAGAATTTTAATATTAAAATAGTACTTCTAAAAATACTAGCTAGGCTCGCCTTCTATTTTTCGTTTAACGATAATAATAACGCGTACTTATTACGACGGAACGTAACTCTCTTTCGAATAATAACGATACCTAGATACTCTCTACTTATTTCGATATTCGGTACTAACTCTAGACTATATTAATAACGCTAGTTTAAATAGTATTATTAGAGGGATATAATACGACCTAACTAGCGACGACGATATCGCGCGAATAATATACCGAATAGACTTTAAACTTATAGACGGGTAACCTTACTATCTAATAGAATTTTATATAATATTACTCGAATTTTAACGTCCTCTAGTAGATAGTATAATTTTTATAATATATAGTATCCGATTTACGAAATTAGCGGGATTAGTAACGATATTATCTTTTAAATAACCTACTAAATAGGCTCTAAACTTACGGATAAACTACGTTACTATCGAATATAATTTTATATAATATTACTCGAATTTTAGTACTTTCTACTAAGTAGTATAAATTTTAGGATCGGTAGTATTCTATATATAACTATAGGCGCTACTAGCGACGTCGATACCTCGCGAATCGTAACGCGAATAGGTACGAAACTTAGAGATAGGCGACTTTACTATTTAATATAATTTTATATAACGCTATACGAATTCTCGTCGTTCTCTAGTAAGTAGGATAATTTTTACTTTCTATAGATACTTCTATCTATAATAGGTAGAATTAGCGATATCGATACCTCTCGAACGGTACTCTAAATAGACTCCTAACTTATAGGTAGGTAGGCTATAGTCGCTCTATAAAATTAATATAATATTTAGGGATAATTAGATATATTATAGAAATATAGTCGATTTTTAACGTTATATATACGCCTTATAAACTAATTCCCTACGCCCTACTATATTCGCTTCGTATAGCTAATATATACTACGCTCGCTCCTTATTAGAAATACTTCTTACTAGATATAAATACTCTAGTACTAGTAGATATATCTAATATAACTCTATTTTACTTTCCGAGATACTAATATTCTCGTAGTCGAATACTTCGTCGGGCTACTCTAACTCTAATAGGACTAGCGACGACGATTCCTCTCGAATAGTACGACGAACTAGCTTCTAATCCGCGAATAAATAACGTTACTACTCGATATAATTTTATATAACGACGCTCGAATTATAGTACCTTCTAGCGGAGAGTATAATTTTTGCTATTCGCGGTCTCCTATATATAATAATAGCGCTACTAGTAATAATAATACCTCTCAAACGATACTACGAATAGACTCTAAACTTAGAATTAGGCGACGTTAATTATAAATAGAATATTATATAATATCGCGCGATCTTTAGTATCTATATATATATAGTATTATTTTCGTAACCTATAGCCTACTATATACGAAACTAGCGCTACTAGTAATAACGATATCTCTCGAATAATACTTCGAATAGACTCCTAACTTATAAATAAGTAATCTTACTACGCGATATAATTTTTAATTATATAGTACGTACTTTTATATCCTCTAGTAGATTATATAATTATTATAATCCGTATAGTAGCGCGGACGTAGCGCGACTAGTAATATTAATATCTTACGAACGACTCGTCTAATAAATACTAAACTCGTAAATAGGCGACCTTACTATTTAATATAATTTTATATAATATTACTCGAATTTTCGCGTCCTCTAGTAGGCGGGATAATTTTTATAATCCGTAGTCTCTTAGGTACGATAATAGGCGTAATATATCGAATAATATACTATAACGCTACTACTAGATACTATCGTATCTCGCCTAACTCCCTATAATACTCCGAATACGTTTCTAATAATTCTACGGGCGATATATACTCGATAGTAGTAGTCGTAATAATATATATCGCGTATATACTAGGCTCGCGGTCGCGTAGACTCTAGATTCTATACCTAACTCTACTAGTTTAAGATAGTAGTAACGATATATAAACTATAACTTTTCGTACTAGAACTCTCTTCGGTTTAGTTAATGCGATACGCTCTCTTATATATCTTAAATACGACTCTATTACTTATCGGGAACTAAATAAACTCGACTAAATAAACTCGACTCTTTACGGGTTTAGACCCTAGCCTATTCGGGTTCGGGTATAAATAAACTCGAGTCGAGTTTAGTTAGGAATTATAGATAGAGCTCTACTACGAGTATTATAAATATAAAGACTTTAGAACGCTCTAGCTTTAGATTAAGAAAGATTAAGGCGGCCGTTCTAGAGAGCGCTAGAATAATCTACTAGCCCGAACGCTTAGTAATACCTGTCTCTATAGGGAGATTAAAGTCGTAGAGTATACTCCTAGAGCTAGTAATTAGAAGACATCGCGGGCCCGTTTCTATAACACCGGAATATTTATCTAGTAGTAGATCTCGTCTTAGTCCGTCTTCTCCTGCCCCGTAAGAGCGAGCGCGAAGATAATGAACTAGGCGGTTATAGGAGGAGGCTTCGAGTCGGCCTCGCGCCATAGCTGAATTAGCGCCTCGATGTCGGGATGCAGTGGAGTCGGTGGTTAGGTCGGTGTGCAGACAAGTGGTGGGAATGGCTACGCTGACGGTGGCCCCGGACCTGCCATGTCGGGCTATACCGCGGCCATCGGTGGGCGTGAGAGTGGTGTCCTCGAAGAACGAGTGAGGGTGGGAGATTGTGGTTGCGAAGCGCTGACCGAAGTTGGTGAGGAGTCAAAACCTCGCGAAGCTCGAATATCGCGGCAGTCGCGGGTCAAGCAACGGCTTCATATTTCACGTCGTAGTCAGAGGGACGGGTAAGTGGGATACTGTCACTCGCTGGGCCACTGTGTTCGCTCGTTGCGGTCAGACAAGGCCGAATATCAATTGCCAGAGGTGATGAATTCTCGCTTGTGCAAAGAGATGTCAAACTCCCATGAGAGCTTCCCTTCACTTGAACGGGCTCAGCCTGGCGATGGACGCGACATTGATCCGCGCAGCAAACCGTATTGATGCCTGATCACAGCTTGCCTTGGCGCGTACATGATCCGGCTGGAAGCTGCTCGCTCCCGCATTTGCACATTGCTTAACCCTTTAGTGATGGTCATCACCGCCAACCACCAACGAGCGCCCTGCAGAGCACCCAAACCCACCATGATTTACGTCAACCACTGTGTCTACTGAATATGCATCCAGCTTTCCCCAGCATCCCACCCGGTACCTTCACCGCCCAATATCAAGCCAAGAGAGAGGCTATCCGTCAGAAGATGCGCAAGTACAGAGCAGACAAGATCGCGTTGTACCAAATGCGTCGCCCGCTCGCATTCTCTGAGGGTGACCTTGCCGAGCGCGCCATTCAGGAGAAGGAGGAGCGTATCACCGTCCGTGCGGACCACGAAGCGACCAGCCGGTATACTTCTCGTCAACCTAACGGCGGTCGTAAGTAAAGGTGTACAGTATCCACGAGTGCACTTCGTTCTGTTGCATCTGATCCTTCTCCAACATGACAAATGCAAACACAATGAGCTCGCCTGTCGTGAAAGGCAGCTCCTTGTCCGTCCACAGCCATGGCTCGATCAGCGTTGTTACTTCTTCCCGGAGCGAAGTCGGCTCTGGCGTAGGCACAAACTTGACGACGCGGACGTGCTCGACGGTCTTGACTGATTCTGTGCTCGACATTCCGGACGCGTCGGCGCGGTACGGAGAGAGAGAGTGTGTGTGACAGTTCAGAGGACTTGGAACGCAATGAGCGTCGCGGGAGATGCTGTAGAAGGAGAAGCCGTTGAATGCGTCAGAGATTGACGTTATTGAATAACGAGTGGGTGGATAGTCCAGAGGACTCCAGACGAGACGGGTGTCGAGGACGAGAATGGAGAAGAGGAGAAAGTATGTAGCAAACAACGCCGCGTGGAAGCGACGCGTGAAGTCGAGCATCATACCCAGCCAAGGCAGGATCGACTCGCCTATGCAGTGCTCGAGCTCGCGATTCTCCGAACCGCAAGCATCTTCATGCATCTAAGCAGCATGTGCTCCTTGCCATTGACCAGGCCGCCACAGGCTTGCTGTCCCCCTCACCCTACAACGGCGCTACTGGTGCTCCATAGAGACCTAACGGCGACGAATCCAGCGCATCGTCAACTTCTCCGCCGATACAACAGTGGTGTAGCTGCCAAATGGATCTCCCCAAGCGGTAATTCCTCACCTGGAGACCTCCGGAGCGTCAGAGCTTACCAAAGCCTTCGACAATTACATCCACCGGCCAGCAGGCTCTCGGTCATACTTAGGCCTCTCCGCGCCGTTTTATTTCACTCGATCTCCGCAGTTGAAACAGCTCGAAAGGACATGGCAAATCCGCAACTCGCGATCTGTCGATAGCTACAACGCACCACCTCAAGCCGATCAGAGACCGATCTCTACCAGCGCACCTCAGTCTACGACTCTTTCGAACAGCGCACTCAGCACCCATCTTTTGAACCACTCATGACGAATCCTCCATGAGAAATCGATTAGCAGAAATCGATTAGCAGAAGAACTTGGAAGGCCCTACCACAAAGACATGGGAGCGTACATGATGGGACGGAACGATCCTGAGGCCGGCCAGCCATTAAGCTCATTGGTGGCTTCATAGAAGGCGTTTCTATGTCTTGTTCGTTTCTATGTCTTGTTTAGACAGTGAGCGGGACATCTGATCTTGGACTGAAGTCGTCTTTTGCAACCTTTGAGAAGCCTTGCTCACCCAGGAAGGACGCCTGCTTGCTCTGCGAGTCTCGACAACAGCGTTATGCAAATGCTTGCGCCGCCATTATTCGTCTCCGTGAGTATCTCGCATTGGACAACACGGCCACATTCCCACTTTCTTTGCCGACCACAGAAGTAAATCGTCCTTTCGGCGAGAGCACGCTCTTGCAAAATCCAGGCTCTTATGTTGAGCCCTCCATCGATCGCACTATCCTGGAACTCATCGCTCCTCGCATACGCACACAACTCTCCCAAGACCGTCTGGGATTTCTGACGAACTTTCTTGTCTCGGGCTTCTAGGGTGCTGTCACGTATCCTGTCGGCTCTGCTCGCAGCTAAGACATAAGACGCGCATGGCGAGGCTGGGGCATGCGATTTATGGACGGAAATTCCTGCTCTGTTTTCAATCGAACGCTGGATCGACCGGCAGACAGAGCAAGAGTATGGCAATGGGTCGTTGTGATCAATCGCCTGTCACACACCTCTCGCAAAGGTGTTGTCGAGTATGTACGCCCAGGCATGTGATTTGAACTGCTAAACTTATCAGTGCCGACCCTGCTCGTGCGTGTATTTATCAGCTCCTGCTACCGCGAAAAACAATTCCCAAATCCCCTGCATACCGCTCGCTCCGAAAGCGAGCACTTGGCTGTTCCAGTCACATACCTGGTCCCCAACCCAGCCACTTATCGGATCTGTTCGCTTCCGACCTCAAGCCCAATATGCATATTTGGTCTCACGATTATGCATCGTCGCTTTGCTCGCATGGCATAAAGTCGGGTGGATATGTGTCAGAGAATCGGCCTACCTGTTGGCGGCTGATATATCTACCCGCCCATACAGCATCGTTGAGTCTGCTCGGGCGCTCAACCCGAGCTTTCGTTTCAATTCTGCCCAAGTGGATCAGAGATATCGTGATCATGTCGATGCCAGCGCCCTCTGCCGCGTTTACGCCGGGGCTCGACTTCAGCAACGTCTCATATGGCAAGCCCACTGCTCAACGATTCGCTGCGGAGACGCAAATCGCACGACAAATATTGAAGGAACAGTTGCAGGTCAGTATCGATCGCCTTGAGTGCTGTAGGTCTCGATAGCTCGGCAAAAGATATGTCCATCATGTCTGACATGCATCTTGGCCAGGCATTCGCAGAGCTCAAGTCTGTCTTCAGTGTCACACTTGCGGACGGCGACTTCACAGAACCACCAATTTGGATCGATGCTCGGTCTTCTCCCGTGAACTTCCTAGAGACCGCTCCACCTGCAGAGCCGGCTCCAGCATTCGAGATCACGCTCAAGCCAGAACAGATCGAATGGCTCTCCACGGGGTTCGGAGAGGATCCACAAGCCGTTGTCTTCTTGCAATCCCAACGCAAGGGCGATACGATACAGGCAGTCCAGTTTGCGGATTTGCTGACCCCAAGTCCGAGCAAGGCGCCCACGCCGAAGGGAAACCTGAATTTTGACGAGCTCCCGAAACCGACAGAAGATATCAACCAGGTTCGGAGAGACATCAGAAGATGGGGCTACGGGTACCTCATGCGTGAGTCAATTGCAAGTTTGCAAGCTGCTGACTCGCAATAGACTGGTGAAGAACGCTCTGTCACCCGAGCAGGTCGCGATCTTGAAGAAGGCGGTCCAGGAGCAAGCTGCCGGAGAGCGAAACGCTGGGGTTGCAACTTTTGACGGAGGCCCTAGCAAGTCCAACCAGCGAGTTTGGAACCTGTACAACAAAGGCGACGAGTTCCATGACCTGATGAATCATCCTCTGGTCGACGCAATCGCGGCATGGTATCTGGGTGACAATCCTCTGCTGTGGAGCTACAATGCCAACATAGCACGCCCAAGCGGACAATCACAGGTTCTTCATTGGGATGCGGGTGTGATGGGCGCTGGACGAAGCAAGCCGGTGGCTCTCAACATATCCTGGTTGTTGGTTGACATGACAGAGAAGAATGGAGGAACGCGAATCTTTCCTGGATCTCATCTTGGCAATGTGAGACCTCGCAACATGTTCTCGACAGTAAGTGCTGTAGCTCGCCCGAAGATGCGGAGAAAAATGTGAAGCTGCTGACAAATTTCGTGGAATAGGAAGGTTCCATAGCTGCTGAGGCACCTGCCGGCACAGCCCTCTGCTTCGAGGGTCGTCTTTGGCACGGTACCGGTCCTAACAATGAGACAAGCGGCGAGCGTCCAGTGATCTTGTCCCTATTCTGCAACAACGGCATCCGCCCTAAGGAAAATGCCCTCCTTGGCCTGGATTATGAGACTGAAGACAAGCTATCTGAGCGAAACAAGTCTCTGACAGGGTTCCGGACCTCGACGGCAGGCATAGGTGGTACGTCAGGAGAGTCTCGCAAAGGCATCATCTTATCTCGACCCCGGAACGGAGATTTCGGGCAGACGGCCAAGCTTCGAGCGCCACACGATGATGCTGAGGTTGCTCGGATGATCGCCAATGGAACTCACGCTACGAATGCAGCAAGCCAAGCGCGCGCTGTGTCCAATGTCGACGGGTGAAAGCAGTGGGGAGTTACTCGCATATTGTGATCTGACAGTCTGGGGATCTTTGGTCCCGTTGTGCTCGTAGGGATAGCCATGAGCACCCACGTCGTTCGCATAAACGTTGCCCTAGCCCACTGCAACATGGATCACTATGCTCCGCGGAGATCAAAGCATATAGTAGACATGATTCGCGAAGCATAATACAGCTGTTCGCTCTACGCTGTTAATTGCAATCGCCAGATCAAATGAGGCTTTTGATCGAAGGCGCAGGTTCCTCCACATTTGTCGCTTGTGGAGGCTTCTTAGAAGACAGTACATGTCCTCGCCTTTCACCCGTCAGGTCTAGGGGCCAAGAAACTAGGTAAGTCCCTCCACTACTATAGTAGTCTATGCACACGCTACAGTCAATATGGAAAATCGGCAGTACTCAAATATCCGACGGGTATTCTTGGACTTCAGCCACAAATCTTGGCAATGATATACCCGAGCTTGGCTGACCCTTCCTCCTACTCCTTGTGCAATAGCGCTGCTCCTAGATCTGCGGTCACTCGAGGCGCTTCTATTTTCCATCGCGTGTCCCACACATGGGCAGTCGATCTCGCGCGAGATCATCACCATCACGCGGGGTAAGTCTGGAGAAATGTGGAGCAACGACAATTATCTGCAAAGACAAAGCCCTTCGCAGATACGAGACCCAAGAACTATGACATGTGGGGCTCTCTGGTCGTCAATATAAGAAGATGGTCGTGAGACTCAACTTTGCTCTCAACACTTCTATCGAAAACAGCACACTTTCTGCCCTCTCTTGGTTTCCAAAGCGGTAGCCAATTCGCCATGATCGCCAAAGCATCTACGATCAGTGCTGCGGCTGCAGCAGTGTTACTCACATTGCCTCACTATAGCATCGCAAGCCCGACCAAGCGTCAAGCAGGCCCTTTCCAGCCGACATGGGAGTCGACAGACCAGCACAATCCTTCGCCGGAATGGTTCAAGGACGCCAAATTCGGCATCTACTGGCACTGGGGAGTCTTCACTGTACCAGAATATGGTTTCGAATGGTATCCACGTCACATGTATGATGCCAACGACAACATGGGTCGACACCACCGCTCGACGTACGGTGATCCCAGCGTACAAGGAGGGTTCGGATACCAGAATTTCACATTTGGTAGTCCCGACGTGGCAGGCAACGTAGCACAGTTCAAGCCAGTCCGATCGTCGGAAGGAGGCGAGTGGGATCCGGAGCATTGGATCGAAGTGATCAAGGCGTCGGGAGCAAAGTTTGCTGGCCCGGTTGCAGAGCATCACGATGGCTACGCATTGTGGGACAGCAAGTTCAACGAATGGAACTCAGCCAAGCTTGGCCCCAAGCTGGACATTGTTCGCATCTTCGAGAAACTCGTGCGTGATAATGGAATGAAATTCATGATCGCAATGCATCAGGCCTACAACACAAACGGCTTCTTCGGATTTGCGCCTCAGCAGAGCGATCCAAGCTTGCGCAGGCTCCTTGGGCAATTCAATCACGAGGAAGGCTCTGAGAGGTGGCTCGCAAAGCAACTGGAAGCTATGGACCACGTGAGACCCGATATGATCTGGAACGACTTTGGCCTTTACAGCCCGGGTTTTTGCCATGGGTCTTCTGATATTTGTGCCATTCGCGAAAAAGAACGACTCGAGTTTCTGGCGACCTACTTCAACCGTGGTGTAGAGTGGAGCCAGGAAGTTCTGACGACTTACAAGCATTTCGATCAAGGCTTCCGGGATACTTCTGCTGTCGCTGACTGGGAGCGTGGTGGCCCGGCTGACCTAACTCGACCTTATTGGCTGACCGACGAAGCAATCAGCGCGTCTTCGTGGAGCTACACAAAAGGCATCAGCTACTATTCACAGAAGTCTATGATTCACTCGCTTCTGGATCGGGTGGCCAAGAACGGCAACATGCTTCTGAACATCTCACCTACCGCTGCTGGGGTCCTCCCGGCCGAGCAGGAAACTATCCTTCGCGGTATTGGTGCCTGGCTTCAACGCAACGGCGAGGCTATCTACGGAACCCGAGCCTGGGATGTGTACGGCGAGGGTCCTAACAGGGCTGGGGGCGGTTCGTTCACCAAGCCTCTAGAGGGTGATAGCCGAGATATTCGCTTTACACGAAACAAGGAAGAGAACGTCCTCTACGCCAGTGTCCTCGGATGGCCAGCAAATGGGGAGGTGAAGATTATCCACTTCGGTTCGGAGGCCAGAGTCAGCATGGCAGGCCTGAAGAGCATCGATCTTATTGGTGGAGCGTCTGGCCTTCAGTACAAGCATAACCGATTCGACTTGGCTGTCACACTGCCACAAAAGCCCTTTGAGTCGGACGCGTACGTCCTGAAGCTTACTTTCGCCCAACGTATCCCCGTTCCGCAGCCTCCACGAGGTGTTACTATCTGGCCAACCAAGGATATCACGGACACCACCAAGGGCGTCACACTTCCAGAGGGAGATTTCAGAGCAATTTTCCTGGAAGATGCGGGTCTTAAAGGTGGTGATGTCACATACATGCGTGTCTCGGGCTTCACGAAGGTTACGGTTTGGAAGGCAGGCAACCTACAAGGTGAATGGAAAGATTACTTTGAGGGCGATCACACCTTTGCGCCAGGAACTGTAGGCTCTATGCGAATTGTAGGGATTTAGGATCGACGATGTTGTAGCGACGGGCGGTGCAGGGGATACTCGAGCCAGGGATGGGGGCAAGAGACAATAGCGGGCGAGGATAGTGCATTGATTTAAATCGTCTCAGATTGCTTCGAACGATGATAGTAGTCCACCGAAAGATAGCTCACGCAATATATCACCAACACTTTGTCCACGCCCAGCAGATTGAACGCTAAGCTCATGGCCACAAGCATGAAATTCAAGCAATCAGCCCACCTGTAACTTATTGACATTGATGCTATGGAAGCTGTCATGACCGTGGGGGTGAAGACAATCACGAATGGGTGCCGCTAAAGTACTTGCATCAACGCTACGATGATGAAGAAGGCCGAACTCACTTCGTCCAGTTGTTTCTAAGAGCTTCCACAGTGAGCGAACATAGTGTGCTACGGTGCCATATCCCATACATCCCGCGTCGTCATTTGCTTGGTGCTTCGCGAGGTATCATTCCTGAGATTGGAGCGTGTAGGTGCAACAGTGCTCGTGGGATTATCGACGACGTTTGCGATAGTGCCTTGGACAGGTCATGGAACACGTTGATCTCGCGCTCCAGGAAACACTGCTCTCTTGGCTTTGTTACAACAAGATCGATCATTCTCTTGTGGATCGGATGCATGAAGCAGAGATGACTGACCAATCATCCCTACTCTCTTCTATGCTACCAGCTAGTCGCTCAATCTTGTAAGTCCTATAGAGCTGTGGTCGGTGAGCGCTAAGGGTCATAGCAGTAGCACTTGCACAAAATTCGAATGTCGTTTACGCTGGCTGTCTAACTACTGTAAAGACTGTCGCTTTTCACAAATCAATCTGCATGATCTCGCCACCCTGCCCACTACATACGACAGACCCAGATCCAGTCTTCAAGAGCGTACAAAGGCTTATGCGGCATTGACCGCATGGCTGTCAACATCTGGTGCCCACTTTAGCACTTCTCAGGGTGATTTGTAGTCTTCGAACAAGCTCTAGGATGTGGTCCAGATCGATGCGCTACTCCAATAGTCTCTCCATTGCAGGTATCAGCGAAAGTCTTGTGTCGCTTCGCAATAACCTCATTTGATGCATTGTTTCCAAGGTCACAACATTTCATTCCGCCAGGGCCATCAAATTGATCTCCTCCTGCCGCGAAACAAGCAGCCGCAGTCAAGCCTCCCGAGAGCCGATAATCTGGCACACAGTCTTTGGTGTAATTTGGGTCGCCCTTCAAGATGAATGTCACGCATCGAATTCCAGCCTCCCAGGAGTCTCCTTCCGCAAGAGCGACTCTACACTTCATGTTAGCCTGTCTGAACATCTCTGAACATCATCGTATGCAATCTTACGCTCGTACCTGGTCGCAATTGCAGAGAAGAGCACGATCACAGCAGCGAATGGTTTCATGACTGCTTCAAGGGAATAGCCGTTGTCCTAGAGATATAGCCGTGGTCTTCTTGATGAACGATCGAGGATGAGTGCGATTGTGGTTGTGTCTGCATTCTTACGGCGCTCAGCTGCTCTTATGTGTTACCGCTACTTGCGACGAACACGAACCGCGGACGTATGCGACACTATTAAAATCCGACCCCAGCGTACCAACACTGACATGCCTCGATACTTCGAAGCTCGTGTTTTCTTACATCGTTCAAAATAGTATGCTGCAGAGGTAAGCAACCGGAAGAGGTAATAAAGCTGATGGGAATGGCAAGGATGTTCTACCGCAACAAAAGCATCGTCATCTTCGGAAACCGGAAGAGCAGCTTCTTGCTGACGGTCAATGCAGTATGAAAGTATTACTCCCGAGCAATTCTTTTCGCAGCGACGGATGGCGCGGAGGCCAATCGAGCCAGACCTGGCTATCAAAAGCTGTCAGCAAACCGAGGTGCATAAAGCAGACAGTGCCTTGGCGCTCGGAGGAGCCATGCTTCGCAGAGGTCGAGCGGCAAATCTGGTGTTCTGCTGCTGTCAATAGCTATGAGAAGCTGAGTAGATCACCGTCCCGTAGCAGTCTCGGCGTGAAATAAGCTGTTCTAGGGGCAGCCGACTCTGTGATTCATCAATCACCTGGTCCACGATACCATTAGCAGGCTCTCGGTGTTCGATCAGCCTACAGATCGTAATCGACGTGATCAGTAGAAGACACGCCGACGTCAGTGCCGCCTGCCAATTGCCCATTCATGCCTACTGACCCTTCACATCTGAGAAGTCCACCTTCATCTTTCCACTCTTCGGCGAAATGACCACATAGTTATTCATGATCATACTCTCATCAGTCGTGTCTGGTGCGAGTTTGGCACCCACAAACCTCTTGAAGAACAGCACAGTGGCAAGTCTCATCTCCATCATTGCAAGATGCTGGCCGATGCAAGTCCGAGTGCCAGCACCAAAAGGCCACCAAGCAGTTCGAGCATCGGGCGAAAGCGTCGCTGGGCCGTCGGGAAGCCACCTTCGGAAGTCGAAGCTGATCATCAAGTCAGTGGGATACAGGAATCATGCGAATGACTACCCAACATACTTCTCTGGGTCCGGAAAGATGGCGGGATCCCTATGCGATACCCACGGCGTAGTATTGACCACTGTTCCCTCCGGCAAGAATTGTCCTTCAAGAGTAACGCCACCTTTTGGCACGACTCGAGGCTCAGGCATGGGGATAGCAGCGTACAATCGAAGCGTTTCCTTGATGACAGCGTTCAATATAGGTAGCTTCTCCAGCTCGGCGTCGCTCGCCTCGCTGTCTATTGTCGCGAGTTCTTGCTGCAGCTCACTCTGCACTTCCGGTCGCTTGATCACAGCCCAGATCAAGTAAGTCAGAGACTCCGAGGTAGTCTCACTACCAGCGATGATGAATGAGCCGGCCTCGACAGTGACTTGCATGGGCGTAAGAGCTTCATCATCCTCTTCAGCTTTGGCTAGGATCCCGGAGAAGATGTTCCTATTGGAAGCATTGCTGAGACTGTTCCTGTACGCGATCGAGGAGATCTCGAGTAAGGATCTCCAGGCGTTGAAGAAGTTTGTCAGAGCTGGCAAAGGTATCCAGCTGAGGGCTGCATAGACCAGAGGCAAGTGGTATGACAGCAGTGACGCCAGATTCGAGGTGCGGACTTTGTGGAAGAAAGCATGCATCTGATCGCAGTCAGCCTCATCTGCTTGCACGATAATGCGAGACAGCACACCTTTTGCGTCTCAAGCCCGCCGAGTGACTCGCCAAACATCAGCTCACTTATGACATCGCTGGCTAGGAAAGTCAACCATCGTCGCACATCACATATACCCCCTGCGTCTCGAGCTTCTTTGGCAATGCCGTCCACAGCTTGGGCCGTCTTATTTCGAACCATGTCTTCCCACTCGGCTCTCAAATACGCAGATGTGAAGCCACGTGCGAACAGCTTCCTCGTAATGGCATGCTTATGTGGATCGCTTTGTTGAAATAGCCCTGCAGGTGGATAGTTCTTCTCAGTGGGTCCAATGTACTCGTACCAAGGCGACTTGACGAACCCGCCACCAATTTTGTTTACCACTTTGAAGGACGCCAGAGAAGAGACGGCGACCTCGTTTGGAGCAATGCGGACAATTGAGCCATACTTGCGGTGAAGCTCCTCCACAGTCTGTGCTTGTTGCTGACATACCGCAGACTTGTAAAAGAGCGGGAGAGCTGAGAGTCTAGCCCACCATGGTCCCGGAATACCGTTCAAGGGCGATATGAAGAATCTTCGTAGTAACTGAAATCAAGTCAGTCTCATGGAAATTCAAAGTTGCCGCATTCATCTGTGTACCAAGATCAAAGGCGCGATGATGAAGAACGACGCCACTGCTGTCAGCGTGGGCGCGAGGGAAGTGCTTGAAAACATGTTGACACTCATGATATCTTCAAGATCGGAGGGCCAATCACAGCTCGCAAGGCCTTGGAGGACGCAATGGGCGGTACACACAAGATTCATCTTATGTTATGAAGTGCATCTGCATCGGACGTTTCGCGTCACACGTTACTGAAGCTCGCGGAGCGCGAGACCGGACATGACGGAGCAACAGCCCCGCGAACGTCAGTACGACGGCGAAATGTACGGTTCCTTGGGCATTGAAGTGCACTCGACGACGTGACAGTACAAGGCGGGACTTGTATCATTGGTCACGATTCTGTTCCTCATAGAGCAGCAACGCGCGTCCATTCCCGATCACCTTGAGGATGTATGATAGGATCCAAGGAAGGCCAGTTCTGCCCTCAGCGCTATTTCGCTAGTGAGTGCGAATAGAGGACGTCTTGTGCCATTGCACCAATCAAGGTATCTCTTGAGCTGGGTCCCGGTACTTCAGTGGGCCACAAAGGGAGCGATCGTATTCGGCAATCGTAATATTGTTCGTCTGCTGACTCGTTCCCATCTAGTGGAGCGACAGCATGGCTGAAGCAAAGTATGCAGGGCTCTTCTGGAGGGACTTGGCCTGACGAGATCCAGCGCTCGCAGGTTACATGAGCATGTTCTTCGCACATGCAGCTGATGAAGAGAGGCAGCGCCACTTGACAATCAGTGTATCTTCGATACAATCAGACTGCGATCTGTCGTCGTAGAAGCTCGCTTCCCTGTCGACAATCATTCTCGGCAGAATGATTAAGCTTCACGGGTCATTTCTTGGAAATGCTTGATGATCCAAGATCCTCGTCAAGACGATGAGAATGACGCGCTCGATGCACAAGCTTTGGAGATCGTGAAACGAGAACTGGCGCTGTGCCGTTGGTGAGGTTGCAAAATGCAGGGTCGGAAATCGCCCGAGTGAGAAAGAATCTCCCGACGCCAAGAATCGCCCGCCCCGCGTCCTGCGATCGCAAAGCAGATTGAGCTACCACCCGTGGTAGTTTGGCCACATCAGCTCTGGCAGAAGTTCGCTCACGGCGCAGTAACGCATGAACCGGCTTCTTGGGTTTTCCGGAGGTCCAGATGCCGGTAATATAATAGGCGGGCGACTTTGCGAGCAAGATCCGGCTACTAGTCCTGTGGCGCGGACAAGGAGCAATAAAAGTGTTCCCAGAGGCCACGCGGATAACGGTTCCTGATTCCTTCCTTCATAGGATGCAATGTGTGTGGAACCCAGCTCTGTTCATCCTTCTGCGCAAGAGCAATCCCTAGCCAGACGAATCAGATTCCGAGCCGGACGAGCATCTTCAGCACTAGACTTCGCCGCTTGTGCCATTATCGTACCACATCTCCTTCAATCAACATCGTCCTCAGTGATACTGACAGCCGGAAATTCGACATTCCCCAATCTCTTTCCAAAATGCCGCACGAACTGCTCTGCCACAGCACCAACATCCCACTCCTCTTGACCAGTCTGCTCCTTCAAACTCGTTGTCCTCTTTCCTTCCAGGCCACACGCGACAACGCGCTCGAACCAACCCAGTTCCGTATTCAAGTTCAAGCCAATGCCATGACTACTGATATGCCGCCTCAAATGTACCCCCGCAGCACAAATCTTCTCCTCGTCATTGACCCAGACACCAGGGTGCTCTATTGTCCTCGTTTGCACTCCATGCTCTTTACAGACGTCCATGACTGTGTTCTCGAGCAGTCTCACATAGCACCTCGGTGTAAGTCCATGCCGGCGGAGGTCAATGATCGGGTAAGCTACAAGCTGTCCCGGCCCATGGAACGTGGTCTGCCCGCCACGAAGAGCTTCTTGAAAGTCGGCTTGGCCCCAGGGAGTCGGCTGCGTCAAGAAATCGCGCTGAGCTGCACTGACTGTGCCAATTTCGCGTCGACCGCACGTGTAGACGGGATGGAACTCGGCCGTGAGGATAGTCGGAGGTGGTGCGGCGACATTCTTCGCATCTGCTTTGTGCGCCAGGAGTCGGGCGACGAGACGATGCTGAAGACCGGCGGCGTGTTGGTACGAGATTACATTCGGCAGGTGAAGATGGCGGAGAACAGTCATGGTGAAGAAGACATGGGAGACGTGAATCTTGTGGTTGTGCAAAGCTCCATCTCAGCTGGCTTTGCGGGCCGCGAACCGACAGAATTGAAGAGACATTGAACACAAGTAATCAATATTTTCATTGGATTCGATGCACTATCTGATGGAATAACAACATTGACAACGGCACGCTCAAGTACTGCCCTCAACTAAAAGCCGCTACCAATCACAAAGCTAGCATCATTGTTGAAAGAATTCGTAGTATCGTAGTTTTGAGGTCCGCCATTCCTTGCCACATATCCAGCATTGTTGAAGTGGCGGAAGAACCTCGTGGGGTATCCCCAGGCACGGATCGTGTTGCCTTGACCATTGAGTCCAGATTGTCCACAGAAAGTCGAATCCTCTGCGAACTGCTTGCTTCCGTCATTGCCTTGAACTTGGAGCACAAAGTTGAAGTGGCGGAGAAAGCTTCCAGGTGAGTCGACGGATTCGAACGAAAAGCAGCCGGTGGCCTGGCTTGCAAGTGGTGCTCGCACAGTCCACTTCGCTGCGTTCTGCGCCGCAGTACTGCTCGATGAAGTCACGACTTGAGTGTTGACAGTGGAGCCGCTGTGCGAGAGATAGCGAGTATTGTAGCCTGGCGTGGTAGCACGGATAGTGATGGTAGAGCCAGAGTTGAAGGCTGGTCCACTGCTCAAGGAAGTAGTTGCGTACTTAGCCGCCACGATGTTGGCTTGCACTGCATTCTCAGTGGCATCGCTTGGGAAACCAGAAGTCATCACACCCTCGTAGAAGGTACCTTGGGCACCATTGCTGTTATCGCCACCAATGCCGAGGAGGATCGATCCTTCCTTGCTCATGGGGTTGTAGCCGTCAGCGTTGGGTCGCTTTCCATTGTAGTACGTGGACAGTCCTCCCGAAGCGGCGTTGGCTCCCCGCAGTGCCCATTGGTTGGGCTGACCCTTGACGATTGAAGTGAAAAACCGATCGGTGATGGTAGGATCTGCCGGGTTGTTCTTGATGTTTGCGCCTGAGAAGAGTCCATTCTCAAGATCTGCCATAAGCCATGGACCAGGCCCAGCACCAGTGCCCCAAAT
Source organism: Cercospora cf. flagellaris (assembly GCA_005356885.1). Taxonomy (NCBI): domain Eukaryota; kingdom Fungi; phylum Ascomycota; class Dothideomycetes; order Mycosphaerellales; family Mycosphaerellaceae; genus Cercospora; species Cercospora cf. flagellaris. The sequence continues at coordinate 1,937,410 of RJLU01000007.1, read as the reverse complement.
GGTATTGGTACCATAGTAGATCGCCTCCATGTGGCCATTGCCAGTGTCGAGGTTGCTGGTTTCGGCATTACCATAATCGAAGCAACAGGCATCATTGTAGTGCGTACCATCGAGGACGGCGTACATGCCTTCAGGCTGATCCCCAGTGGCAACTCCGCTGCCCTGTTTGATTCTGTATCCTGTGCCGGGATGCACGAAAACACCGTATACTTTCTTCCCGTTGAGCGTCACTGGCGCACCAATTGCGCTTGCGAGTTGATCGAAACCCCCAGCTTCTGTACCACTTGCGGCACCTCCTGGAGGAGCCTGTGTAAGGTGATTGCTGCGGCCTGACTGATCGTAGAGAATGGTGATAAGGCAGGTCGTGTTAGCACAAAAGGTGTCCTGCGCGCCTGAGTTCGCCACGCCACCAGCAGAGACAGGCAAGATATCAGTGGTCTTGCCATCAGAGGCACGCGAAATTTGGTAGAGAGGGCCATTGTAAGAGTTGTAGAGTGCTCTCGTAGTGCTGTGTGCAGCAACACATGGAGTGTTCCCTGAGGCGTAGATGTCGCAAGGTCCAGCGTGCACAAGAGCACCTGTTGCGGCAAGGCTGAGTGCCAGCTTCATGTTGGGTCGAGACAGCATGGTCCTAGTGGAGGAAAGGTCTCGAATGGCTGGAATATGGCTGTGTGTGTAGCATTTACGACACGTCGGGCCTCTTTATTTATCGTCATGGTCAAGTAAGGACAAGCCTTCCATGCTCCTCAGTCTGCAAGCTCCGGAGAATTTGTCACACATCTGCCGTCTCTGTCAGTTGAGCGCACGCATACAGGTGCGGTTGCCCAATGCATTTCTTAGCGATCGTGCATGTGGAGTACCGCTTTGCGCGTGACACATTTCTGGTCGGGCTTCGAGGCTCGGCACATGGCAATATAACCAAGCTTTGACTCTGCAGGACAAGAGATGCGCAAGCTCGTGGTCGTGTCAGCAAGCACCACCAAGATCGCAAAGACATATCTTGGCCGGTAGCTCGAAGCTGCATCTCGTTGGAGGAAGAACGCCGATCTGTCTGGGGAAGCCATGTTAGCAGCTTTAGGTTCTGCAGCCCGTGGGGCTCCATTTCGCGCATGCAAGTTACAAATCCCGCCGGCGTTGTATGAAAGACCAAAAGAGTCGTTCGCGTGACACTTTTCCAGAAGTCGCTTGAACAACTACGCGAGCAGCGGATCGGGCAAATCGATTCCACCAATACATCGGCGCAGTTCGCTGGTGCACGTCGAGCTCCCCACTTCACCTTTCAGAGGTATAGAGATCGGCTGATCTATGAATGCTCGCGTGGTGGAATGAAGATGTACAGATTCCATATGCAACCCATGCAGTCTGCTGGACATCAGCGCCTCAGGAGATGATTGTTCCGTGTGCTCTTGTTCATTTCCTCAGGTCAGCGCAGGCGCGAGGAGCCGTCTCGGCCGGCTTGAAAACGCAGATCACGCCGAAAGTGCATGATTATCGATGTGCGAATGCGGCCGTCAAAGCCAATGTAAGAGCGATGTCGGCCTGTCCGCCACAGCACCATCCAGGTCCGATTAGCGCAGACAGTGAACGATATTGCTGCTGTTTTTCGAGAGACGATGTCAAGCGAGAGAGAGGACGAGCAGGTTTAGCAAGGCGTGAGATGTCAGAAAGGATGCCTGCATATTAGGGTTCATCCCGCTCGGCTTGGCGGAGACAATCGAAGGCTTCGCGTTCTTGACTTGACCAGCTTCAGCAACGCGTCGAGCAGCATGTAACACAACAATCATGGCCGAAAAGGTGCTCGCTGGACGCGTCAACAAGCGCTCACATCGTCGCAATCCTGGTACGAAGCTGCCGACTCTTCCGCCAGACGCTCAAGTCACCAAGCGCCCTCTGCTGCACCCAGCACTTCCTTCTCCGTACGCCGGCTCGACGCAACAGAAGGTCATCTACGTGTCGAACAAGACGCCATTCATGTCCGCCGTCAAGCGCGTCGAGAAAGTCCTTCACCTCAGCGACAAGCGACTAGTCCAGTCAGCTACCCAACGCAGCAAGGACGCACAGAAAACGAGACGCAGATCGGAGCGCGAGCCAGACGAAATTCTGAACATTGCAAAACAGCTTGAGAATGCGAAGAGCAACGTCGAAGAGCGTGAACAAGTCGTGTTGAAGGGAACGGGCAAGGCCATCAGCAAAGTCATGGAGCTTGGTCTATGGTTCCAGCAGAGGGACGAGTACCGAACCACTTTGCGGACAGGCACTGTCGGCGCTGTGGATGATGTGCACTACCAGCAAGACGAGAAGGAGGCAGACGTTGATGCGAATGGCAGCGAGTCTGCACAAAAGGAGGCCGAAGACAGCGTGAAAGCATCAACACGACCGACATCCAGAGTCGTCAAGCGCGAGGAGCGCGTGACTGAGGATGGCAAAACAGAAGTGGAAGAGACGCGCATCCGCCAGCTAAGTGTTCTCGAATTACGCGTGAGCCTGCGGTAAACATTACTGAATGGTCATGCGCTGGACTCAAACCTCCACTACCCCTAACGACCCGGCGAGCACTTTCTGGATCTTATGTTCTCGTGGGGCTTTAATATTTCATTCGCCTTCAAATTTGTGCCCTTCCAAAAAGTCATGAGCGATCTTGAGGCTGTCTTGCGCTGACTTGTGCAGGTGCAGCGCGTGTCCGGTTCGTGGTATGCTTTTCCAGCTGTACTCAGCGTTGGGAAAGAGCTCTCCCGATTCTTTGAGCAGATCGCCGCATGCAGGGTTGGGGTCTATCGCCGAACTACCCGGCCCGCAAAATGCTTGGTCTTGCTCGCCAGTGAGAGCTAGGATTCGTCCCCGGTATGCCGGTGCCGGTCTGGTGTCAACGTACACGCTGGATATTGTCAGCTGCTGCAGTTCCCGTAAATGGAGACAGTTCAACGCATACTTACCTGACGAACTGTCCCGCGGACACCACGTCCTTTCTCTGGAAGAAGAGATTTGCAACCTCCGGCTCAAAGTCTACCACGTTCGGATCTCCGAAAAATGACTCGGTCCTGGTCGTCTGATTTGGGGTCGTCATGTAACCTTCTGCAAGATCCCCAAAGGATCTTGAATCGACCTGGCTGGCTGGCTGTGCCCCCAGAGCGGTCACACCGGGTAGCGAAGGTAACACTGTCTTTGACCAACCAGTCAGGATCATCTCCTGGAAGTCTTCCGGATATGCTGCAGCAAGCAGATTCCCCATTTGCGATCCGTATGAGCAACCTACGTATATCAAGTGCTGAAAAGTCCTCAACAGTGGGTTCTTCTCCTCGGACTTGATCTGTCTGACGAGGTCATGGTACAGTTCGACTTCGTATGGGCTCTGCGTTTCAGTTGCAGGGTCTGGATGCGAGCTTTTTCCGGTGCCCAGATGATCAATTGCCAGTGTGGCGTACCCCATTTTGTTGGCGTAATCAGCCCAAGAATATAGCTCTGGCTTGTATGGCTCGTTGGCAGGCGTCACCAATCCGGTGCCTCCGAAAGCGGTCCAGTATTCGCGATTGGCCGTGATAGGCGCGTTCAAGATTTGCAATTTTCCCTCCTCGCAGTTCCACTCAGCAGGCTCGCAGTACCATCCGGCGATTTGTTGCGAGCCCGACACTTCGAACGTCTCGAAAACATTGGCCTTGAATGTAGCTGTGAGCGATTCGAGGTCGGTGAAGGGCACAGTGCTGATGTTCCGATTGTGCGCAGTGCCCGACACTGTAAAGACTACCTCTCTGCAAGCAGAACGCCGTACCAACCCCGCCATCGCCGAACGTGCGAAGAGCAGCAGTGCGACCAATTGCAATTCCATCGACTTCGTGGACCAGTGGTGCTAGCTCGGCAGCTGAGAACCAGGGACGTCGACTTTCCGTGATATATACAGCTGTGCTGGCTCTCACTGAAGTCGTGCCAAGTCTATGGAGACATGCAAAAGCCTGCTGGAGGACACCGTTGCGCTATTCAGATCCTATCTTCCCTCCCTTCGTGGCGGCGGTGAGTGTTGTTGCAGAGGCGCTGCCGATCTCATATGCTGCCTTGGTCTGGGAGCCAGACCCCATCTCTCATCACAATGCACTGGCTCCAGCCGCATATTGGGCATCTAAGAAGTAAGCTCTCCCCGGCTCATCCTAGCACGTGCTGGAATGGCGACTTCACGACGAGTGATCTCCTTGCAACCCCGGCCCTGTTCCTTTGCCCGCACTCCATCTAACAAGCTCAGTATCATTATGTTGCTGACTTTGAATGGTCTAGCATCTCCATCTGACAGTCGCAATCAGTTTTCTGCTAAGGGAAGCGAGCTCGTGGTGTGAAGTTGACACCAAATATGCTTCTGCGACAGCAAGGATAAGTGGTGATGAGAAAGCCAATCTTACATCTAACGTACTAACACGGCAAGAATGAAAATTAAAGTCCTGCCAACACAGACCTTATGCTGGGACAACGCATGAACTTTGATCGACTTTGCCGAGATTTGGCAGCAGAAGCCGGAACCGAAAGCAGGGCATGGTTTCTGACAGCTGAGCAGAACTGGCACTCGTCGCGAGATGGGATTCTCTACTTACCACTGCCAGTCCAAGGTGACATGCCCACAATCAGAATCCTTACATTCTCCGATGAAATTGGCTCGCCCCAGTCTTGAACCACTTTCTCCCCCTACCCCTCGCTCGGAGGAGAAGCACTTGCGCTTGCTTTTGCCCAGATTCAAGGCATGGACCCTTTCATTGCAGCCTTTCTGCAAGCTTGTGCGTCTTTTCACAAGCACTCTTGCGCCGAGACTTTCGCAGAGCCTTGGAAGGCTCCGTCCTCTTGTCTTCGGGACAGAAGTTCCAGAGACCCTGGCAGACATTTCGATGCCATCAGCCTCGCAGACAGCTTCACTCAATTGTGACTTGTCTCGCAGGAATCCAGAACGCTTTGGAAATCGGGCCGAGCCTGACTCCTTCGTGTTCGGAATCGAATTCGCGCCCATGACAGACGTTTCGGCAATCGGCACACGTTGCACACCAATGAGAGAGTATTGTGGCTTTCCTCCACGTGCATAATTCCATTGATCCCTCTGTTCACGCGCCGTGTCTAGTCAGATAGACTATCTCTGCATACGTAAGCCTCGCAAAAGCTACCACATCCGGCGTCGTTTGGCCAAAGGAGAGTGGTGTGTAGACGACCACTGAAAGATTCCAGTGCAGTGGCCAACTTCTTCACGATGTCAGGCGTGCCATTCGGCGCCGCAGAGGATCGCCTTGACGACGTAGATACCAGGCATCGATTTGCGCGAAACCGAGCCATGAACCCATATACATCGGTGTCTCTGCACCCGCAGATATCTGATGTGATCGATCACTCCCAAACCACCACATACCATGCCAAGCCTTCGCCGAATCAGCACTGCGACCATCAGCGCTGGGCTAGTCGCAGCCAGCCCTCTGGTCCACATCAATGCTGGCACAATATCGGGCACCACTTGCAACGATGTTTCGACTCTGGTCTTCCGCGGGATTCCTTTCGCGCAACCTCCTGTTGGCGAACTGAGATTCACGGCACCTCGTGCTTCCAATGCTTCCTTTCCAAGTGGCCATCTTAACGCCACACGATCCGCTCCAGCTTGTGTGCAGATGCCGGGGGAATTCGCGTGGACGAGACCATCAGAATCAGAAGATTGGTACCACGGACTCAACTACTGCCTTAGGTCGCATCTAATTATGCCACAGTCTTTATCTGGATGTATACGTACCTCCTGGCAATCTGAGTGGGCTTCCAGTCAAGGTCTGGGCCCATGGCGGCGGTAATACCGGAGGTGCAACTTCGTACCCTCTGTACGATCTCTGCCACATGGCAAATGACTCCATCGCCGTGGCCATCAGCTATCGGCTTGGCCCATTTGGGTTCCTTGGCCTCAAGGCAGCAGGCATTGAGGGCAATATGGGTCTCCAAGATTATGTCATGGCTCTGGAGTGGGTGCAAGAGAATATGTAAGATGCCACTGTGTCTTTGGTGCTTGCCCAATTTCCAAAACTCTGCTTACGTTCGACACATTATTTCAGCGAAGCTTTTGGCGGTGATAAGACCAAGGTGATGTTGTTTGGACAAAGCTCGGGTGCAGACGACACATATGTCATTTCGACATTACCGCAAGCCAAATCTTTGTTCAGCTCTGCAATCTGCGAGTCCGGTGGCGGCCTTGATCTTCCGCCATACGAGACTGTACAAGGTGTAGGAGCAAACTACGCTTCGGTTCTGAACTGCACGCCATCAGATGTGAGTGTTTCGGTGGGAGTCTACGATTTCGAGCGCGTTGGCTGAGATCATGGCCAGCTCTCTTGTCTCCAGTCTAGGTCTGTGGACGACCTCGTATCAGCTTATGTCAACACTCCGGCCCTTTATCAAGGCGTCGGAACGTTCGCGGACTCCAGTCTCTCTGGCTGGGTACTGGCCCTGCCAAATGCCACAACACTCTCAGCAGCATTCGTCGATGGCAATTTCATCGAACAGCAGCCTCTTGCGGTTGGTCCCCAGGTTCCCATAATTATGGGCCACAGTATGCTCCTTCGTCAGCTTTGTAAGGAGTCAACTAATACATCGTGTAGCTGGAGACGACGGAACCCTTTTCTCACTGCCCACGCTCTTCTTCTCTGGCGGTTCTATCGCTGCGGAGAACTACACCACCTTCCTCTCGCAATTCGGCTCATCCGCTTCCGAGATTGCTCAAAGGTACCCACTCTCCTCGTTCAACGCAAGCGGATCGACGGCGACAGCAGTCGAGGCTGCCATCACTCACATCATCAACCAAGCCGGGTATACTTGCTTCACGCATCGTGGGCTGCGCTCTGCGCTATCGTCCAGAGTCCCAACCTTCGCATACACTTTCAACCATACGCCGTCCTGCCCTTGGATCTGGTTCGAAGGGTCTCCATTCCCGAACAGTGCAGAGAGCTCATACTTTGGCTCCACGCATACATTTGAATTGCCTTTTGTCTTGGGCAATCTCATTGACCAACCTTTCGGCAATGGAACATGTAATGCGACCGAGCAAGAATATGCCCTCAGCACCAGTTTACAGGCTTTGTGGACGTCAATGGCCCGTTCGAGTGATCCCGGGATAGGCTCCAACTCTACTTGGCCGACGTTTGATTTCTGTTCAGGACAAGGACTCTACGTGGAGAACGTTACCTCTATTCGTACCCTCGATTTCTCAGAATGCGAGTTTTGGGATCAAATCTGGGAGACGCAAGGAGGTGTGAAATTGGCAAACTTAGCAGCATGCTCCAACAATAGCAACTCAACATCTACAAGCGGTAGTTCAAGGCATGACAACGCTGCGTCAGCTCTGAATCTGCAGAGCTCAGGTTTGTCCGCCGCGGCTGCCTTGATGGGAATTTCATTTGCACTATTGGGCTTGTAGCAACGAAGAGGATAGCGGCTTACGTGGAGGAGCACTTTTCAAACGCGATGCAGATTGGTTTTCACAAGATGAGATGCCATGTCGCACAATGCCATGTGGCACTTCTCCAGTACTGCATTGAGCTTTTGTGAATCGATCAGTGAGGCTTCACGGCATTTCTAGCAGCAGTAGCACATTGCGCGCGCCCCTCTCCCTTGTTCTATTGTCGAATACATGCTCAATCAATTCATCACTCGGCAGCTAGTCCAGCGACGCAAACCAGGCTCCCGGACACACACCCATCACGCGCTACAGTTGTTGGCATAGCCTTAGCCATCTGCCTCAGTCCAGCTCTATCCACGCCACCTACAGTACAACTCCCGACATACATTCCCTCCATTGACCGCAATGGCCCACCACCAGAATTGCTGCCAGAAAGGCAGCTGGAAAGGATTGATCGTGTGGCCAAGGTACCATTCAGCTGCCTTCAACTCGGCGAGCTGGCACATGACATGTCCCAAGGCCCACACTAAGAACAGGTGCAGATATCCTGGAGACCTAGCAGGAGGTGCCGTGCTAGTTTCGGTATTCTGGCCATCTGAACTCATTAGCCACGTGGTGTTGTCGGCATCAAGTTGTACTGACCAAAGCCGTCTTCTGGACGACGATTCTGCCGCTTGCTCATTTTTGGAAAGAACAGTTGGAGGTCTTTGCGAAGTGTTGTGCATCTGCTACTAATAACCGCGTCGCTCGAGGTTGGCTTTTATTTATGGGGCGTGGGCTTAGCGGCGCTACTGTGCTGTGCCACAAACAATCCCTGCTCCTAAACACGAATCACAATGACCTTCTGCCGCGCGAAGGAACTACCTCCTGGCATAGTCGCCGACCACACCTCCAGGGAGCAATTCTGACGTACGTATTCGATTCGCGAGCTGATGGAGGACCCAAGGACATCTCAACACCGCACGCGACAAGCAGAACAAAACTCGGGGTCGCTTCCGAATGAACGAGACATCATGAACGTGGCACAAGTCAGGCACTGGGGGCGTGGAAAACTACAAACACCAACATTCCATGCAATCGATATCTACTCACACAAAGCTGAGGACTCCTTCCAACTACCTACATCATCACCACGCCGCATGACTAACACCGAATTACAGCAATCTTCGCTCAAGCTGCGGCAATTTCGAGCCCGATCTCGACTTCCGCGTTTTTGCCATCAAACCCAGCAGTGGCAGGCTGTTCGCCCTCGTTTCCTATCCGTTGTCAGAGTCGTGCATCCGCATTCTGCTTTGCAGTACGTTGTACGTACCTGTTGCTGGTTGAGAGCAAGCTTCATTCAGTCCAATGCTGCCTGCTACGGTGCAAGCAGACACCGTAGCCCATTTCAGATTGTACCAGGTGTACCGAAAGATCGCAACAACAACCCTGTTATTCACGTCCGGAACATTACGTCGCACAATCTGAGTCTTGCCAAGAAGGGCGCCACCGTCGACCAAATACTGACAGACTCCTCCTAGAGCTAGTCCCGCTGTTGTTGAGTACACCTGCAGAATCGTTGTCAGCCACGAATTTAAGGTAAGTTACTACACTCACTTACCTTAGGGTTCTTGTTGAAGTTTGTGCAAAAGAAGTCGGGAGGATCTTCAGAATTTTGACGAGTGGTCAAGTTGGTCATGCTGAGAACAGATTCATCGATTCCAGCACGTTTGGCTAGCTCGAATCGCATCGCGTTCCATTCATCAGTGTCAAATTGATAGTGTGACTGAAATACTTCGCCACTGTCGTTGCGCCACTCCTCCACTGGAACCGTAGCTGGATGGCCAGCCTCACTGAAAGCTTGGAAAACGCTGTGGTCGTTGATCACAGCATGCACGGCGTCTTGGCTGCGACGAAGCAAGAAGTCCGCTTGGAGCGTAGAGGCGTGCAAAGATGGCACAAAGGTCGCCATTGCGGCGGCCATAAGGAATGTCGACAACATTTTGCAATGAGCTGAGAAAGTAGTGGTCCGAGGATGAGTCGAAAGCGCAACGATATGGAATGGCTGGCTGGAAGACCGACTGGACCTGGCCACTTTATAATGCATATCGCTCACTCACGGCGACGCAAGACACTGAGACACTGCCTACAGGCCGACAGGCTCCTTTGATACCAACGCACCTATCTACGCGGTGCGCAAGAAAGTAGTGGCGAATCATGGCGATGCATGCTCATTTCCAACAGCTTTTATGCACAAACTCCAGGCATGTCGCCATCATCCGAAATATCGCCTGCCCAAATTCGCCGGTCATTATTGGCAACGGAACGCTTGTCAATGATCTGCGACGTCATTCAATGTGGCATGGTCGTATTAGTGATGTGATGGATGGGAGATGATGCGGCGAAGGAACTCGTGCAGTGCAAGAGACATTGCTCTAAGTGGGTCACCTTCCATTTTCAAGCAGGCTGCTATGCTGCGCCACCCACCGCCCTTCCAGGTCTGGACGAACGAGGATCTCGCAGGTCAAGGCACGAAGATGGGAGGATTGAAATTGACTGCAATCCTGACAGCAAAACGCGAGAAACAGTCTAGTAGCCACGTTGATGGATCATGGAGCTGACGTATGAGCAGCATCTAATCGTGAACGGATCCTAGGGACACGAAGTTGTTTCAAAACGATTGATCGGGCTATGGTAACGAATGTCCTACTCCAAGCCAGCCAATCTGTGCGGGTCCAACGTGATCCAAAGTACCCTATCCCTCCTCCAACCCTCTATCTCCAACAAGAAGGCTGATTGTCAATCTGTGCGCTCAGACCTATGCCTGACAAGTGAGCTGTCCAGCAAGGCTGACACAATCTAGGCATCTTCAGCATGAGCTCAGTAGCGCGAACGTCTTGGACGATACTTACGACCATTGACGACATCGGAGTTGTCGCTGACACCACCGTAATACTTGCAGCTCGAGCCGGCCTTGTGACGACAATTGTTCGGACAGTTGCCTGGATATCACGAGGTCAGTGGAGGTCTTTGCGGAAATGTATGACTCAAGCCTCACAAGCGGCGTCTGGAGAAATGTCAGCATGAACTTTTCTCGACTCTCAGCACAGAAGTAACGAACGGGAGTTGGTTGCAATCCTTCGGGTAAGAGTGTTGCGGTCGATGATTAAGGACTCTGGGTCGGAAATGGCAGCGGCGAGGGCGAGGCTGCCTCCAAAAGCCAGGAGGGCGACTGCGTGGAAGTTGAAAATCATTTTGAGGTGAGTGGAAAGCGTCTGTGTTTGATGAACGGATAAATCGAGTAGATGAAGTGTGTTGCTGCTGATACAAAAGGATGGAAGTCTACTGCTCACTACATTTATACACGGAGCCCATGAGGCAGCTGTGAGGTCTCAAGACTTCGTGTACTAGTCGGCTTTCGACAAACCGAGCCGTACCAACAACAGAATGTTGCCAAGTCGGTCGACCATGATAGCTGCACAGCCATTCCTGAGAACAGCGAAGGATGGCAATGCATGCTTCACTGTGCAGGACGCATTCACAACGATTATGGTATTCAAGGATCTTTTGTTCATGTCTCAGAATCCAACAACTTCTGTTATTGTGCCGCAAAGCTCACCATCGCCCCCAAGACGCTGAGTCGTCGACTTGCAAGCGCTGTACTCCACTTCGGAAATGCGGAGACCACCCAAGCGTGACGAATGATACATGGCTGATAAGGATAGAATAGACTTGCTCGAAGCGTACTGTATCTATGAGGCACGACGCAGACATGTTAGTTGTGCGATGTTCACCCGGATCCTTCATGGTGGCGCAGAGACCCACCAGACTAGGTCTTGGCACTAGCCTAAGGCCTCCAAAGATGCAAACACTGCTGTGCCTGAAGCAAGCAAGGCTGGTCGATTTGTGTTGCATTTTGATGATTGCGATATGTCAATGGTCAAGCAGTGGTCCCTCGAGATACCCTAGCCACCGGTGAGTGTCTCAGGCGGCAGTGCCGCCCCCCGGACGACGACACGACAGTCAGGGGGGCCAGCGGTGATGAGAGCCTCCAAACATGCAGACACTGCTGTGCCTCAAGCAAGCAAGGCTAGCCAGCTTACGCTGCATTTCGAAAATTGCGATATTTTAGTAGTCAAGCAATAGTCACTCGAGATACGCTAGCAACCGGTGAATGTCTCAGGCGGCAGTGCTGGCCCCGGGACGAGAATACGACAGTCAGAGGTGCCAGCGGTGATGACAGCACTCCGCAACATTGCCGTCGTGAGTGTCTTCCTTTGATCAGGCGTTGGCATATCTGACCTTGGAGAGGATCCGCACGTGTTGGCAGCACACGAACTCATCGGCTGGGCAGGGCTAGATCTCGAACAGCAGATCATATGACAAGTCTCGTGGCTGTTGGCTGCAGTGCTATTTCTGGGCGAGGACAGCTTGCTGTTCGATGCTCGCCATGTCGTGGATTAGCATGCATCCTGTTGCTATCGCCCTTTTGATTGTTTTGCAGGCTCTCTTGCTACGCCAGGGGTAACGACAAGATTATAAGAGTCACTTCGACTGCATCTTCATCCAACAACAATCAATCTCGGCATACACTATCGACCGATGGAAACGAAGTCTTTACTTTCCACGATGCGGAACTCAGCAGACAGTTTCGAACACGATCTCCAGCTTTCCAGCAATGCTGAGAAACGTTGGAAGATGGAGTCACCTCAACTCAGTCCATTTCACAACAGAAGATGGAGGTACGGCCGGATCATCGGAATTATCATCGGTGTCTGTGCCACATTGGTCTTTGTGAGCTTGTGAGTATCGAGCTTACATTGTCATTGCCATCGCTAATCGAGCGCAGTGGCATCATTCACCTCGTACTGATTACCCGCGGCCACAACTCGGTCTCTCGAGCGATATATGCCGAACGAATGCATGCTTGTGCGCCAGATCGCGACGCCTACAATATCGATCAGCCTACACAAAAGACGATACCGATTCCGTGCCACTCCCACAACGACTACTGGCGAGAGAGGCCGCTGTTCGACGCCATTCACGCAGGCTGCACAAGTGTCGAGGCAGACATATGGCTAGACGAATCGAACGAGGCGCTGCAAGTCGGACACTCCCACAAAGAGCTATCGCAGGATCGTACACTTCGAAAGATGTACATTGAACCGCTTCTCAATTTGCTCGATCGACAGTGAGCTTATGGTCCATCATGACATGTTCCAAATGACCGGGGGTGCTGACACATAACCAGAAATCCAGCAAACGAGAACACAACATCCGGAATCTTCCCCTTGGCTCCAAATCAAACACTCACACTCTTGCTCGATTTCAAGACTGATCCATCAGCTCTACTACCGCGTGTCATCGACGAACTTGAATCTCTCCGTCAGCAAGGCTTCCTCAGCTATTGCCAAGACGTTCATTTCATCGAAGGTGCCGTGACTGTGGTCGCGACGGGAGACATACCACCCAGCCTCTTCTCACAAGATAGTGCTCACAATCGCACGATTTTCACAGACGTACCTTTGGACAAAGTAAACGACCTCAGCACCGTTCACAACAACGCTATCGGTCCAGAAATTGGTCCTTGCAGTAGCGATGGAGGCTACTACGCCAGTACATCTTTCCACTCTAGCATCGGTTCCATCACACGGGGCAGCTTGTCATCCGCTCAGCTCCAATTGATTCGTGACCAAGTGGCAGCAGCGCAAAGAGCTGGGCTGGAAGCGAGATACTGGGACACGCCCTCCTGGCCGACTTCTCTGCGAAATTATGTTTGGCAAACTTTGGTCACCGAAGGCGTCGATGTGTTGAATGTGGATGACTTATGCTCTTCGGCTTTTCTTGATTGGGAGGCGGTACCGCATACGCTGATAGATGGTTAGGCAAGATTATACATGGCCAGAAATCGTTCACACCGAAATATATGACGTGCTCAAGGAGCTATAGCATGGCTACATGTGAACAAGAAGATTGTGCCACAAGTCAATCGTCAGCGAGCAGAAGATCTCATGAATGATAGATCTCGTGAATGATTTTCATTGTGTCATCTAATCAATAGGACTATGGATGACCAAATCGTCCATTCTCACTATTTTCGACCGGGATAAAGCTTCGATTGAAGCGCCGTAGCGCTCTTCCACAGATAGGTCGTTATCATCAAGCGTCAAGCCCGTCCCATGCCGCCGGCATCCATATTCTCAAGCGTTTATCGTAAACGTGAGATCATCGAATATGACCTGCGGGGTGGCAGCGACATACGGGAACGGTGAATTGCAGATGAAGCATGCAAGAAAAAGGTCGCCGTTAGATTCCAAGGTCTTCCGGGCATCCACTTCGAGTGTTGATGTCGTGTTGACATTGGGCGAAGTCCACATCGTCGTCGAAGCGGCGCTGAGGAACAGAGCACAGCCGGTTACAAGATCTCCCGGAAACTTGAGCGTGGCCTTTCCAGTCACGCGAGCCGTCTGACCGAGTTCATACACTGCAAGGCCGCGTTGAATGATCCCGAGTGACTGACTACTTGATCGAGTCATTGGAGCCATTTGGATGACAGCGGCACCATCCACAAGCTTCACGCTCTGGTTGGTGGCTAGAGTAGTCCAGGATGCCCAAGGGTCAAGGGTCGATCCACTAAAGTCTCCGTTCTTCAGAACTTGTACGGGCTCGAATTCGGTCGGGCTGGAGCCAATTTCTGCCGCGACGGTTGAAATCCTTATGTTGTCGAGAGCAATGGTGACTGGCGGTCTGGGTGAACCGCCGCAGTAGCCGCCAATGTTAAATTCTCTTCGTCCGTTCACACCCATCTTGCCATTCATCATAACAGTTCTCTTCAGTGTTTGCCCACTTGCAGGCTTGCTCAAGAGCACGTAAGAATCGCTCACGCCTAAGCCATCGAACACCGCGTAGCAGTCCCAGCTGGTCCCCGTGACGGCGGCGTGAGCTGTGATGTAGACGTCAGCGCTTAGGGTCCAAGACGCACCAACGTCGAGGATTAGCGTCGACCGCAGATAGTGATAAAGAGTGTACTGGCAAGCGGGCAAATACAGGGTTCTGCGAAAGGGTCAATATCAACGTCCAGTTGTCAAGCGTGGAGTCAAACTTACGCCATCCCATTAGCATCGGACCAGGGAACTTGTCCACATATAGTATTCGGCTGGAACGCTGTCCAGCCGTTCAGTCCGTTGGAAAAGTCGCCGCTGGTGAGAACATCTGTGGAACCTGCGCCTGTAGAGCCCGTTTGGCGCTGAGCAATGTAGACAACAGTACTACCCGGGTTACGAAGTGTCGAAACACCCGACTTGAGCTCGCACATCTTGGTGCCCGGCAGCCATCGAGCGGCGCCACACTTCGTGCCCTCATTGACACATCGATCGATACAAGTCTCAAAGTTGTCCGCCGGAGAGATCGGAATCCCTGGCATCTAATTACCACTCATGTCAGATTGACAAGTGAGTGTGAATCGAGCTCCGTCGCGGGCTGTGTAGACAGTACCATCCGCGGCGCAGTTCGCCACTGGAGCAGGTGAGACTTGAATTGTCTGCGTAACTGTTATGGTCGTTGTTGGGGTCACCGTCCGAAGTGGCGTAACCGTTGTCGCCGGAGTGACCAGAACAGTCTGCAAAGGTGTCGTCGTGCTGGTGACGGTGACGTAGACAGTCGGAGTGGTATAGACTGTCGATTCTGGAACCACTGTTGAGAGCGGAGTGACGAAGACTGTCGGAGTGTAGGTGCTTGATGGCGTGATGAAGACTGTAGGTGTCGTGTGTGCTGTGGCTTCAGGAACAGTGGTATATAGCGGCGTGATGAAGGCGGAGGGTGTGCGAGTCGTCAGGGCCGTGACAGTCATGGTTGGAGTAACATGTTCCGTGTAGAGCGGTGTTTCGTGCGCTATCGCTGTAACAAGAACTGTTGGTGTCGACGTAACCTTTGGGGTCACGTACACAGTCGGAGTGGTGTGGACAGTTGTCATTGGAATGCTCGTCGAGAGAGGAGTCTCGTAGACAGTCGGTGTGAATGTACTATTCGGGGTGATCATGACGGTTGGTGTCGTATATGTTGTCGAAGTTGGAACCACCGTCTGATGAGGCGTGATCACCACGGAGGGGGTTTCATGGTTGGTTGCCTTGGGCGTGTTCGTGCTTGTCGGAGTCACGACGACCACCGGTGTTGTGGTCACGGTTGCGGCTACGTTCGAGGTCTATGAAAGTCAGCACGATGCATCGACGTAGCGAGGGAACCATGAGCTCATACTCGAGTAATCGTTGTGACCGGCTTGGTCGTGGTAGTCTGAGTGGTGGCTGGTGTCGGAATATTGAAACAACGACATGCTGAGGAGACGATAGTTGTGGCGACTGATGCTAGGGCACGGAGGGCCGAAGGAATAGATGGGGCCGCTGAGGAATTCGAACTACTTCTGACTTGTCGCTTCTGAATATTGCCAGTGGTAACTGTTGTTTTCTGTGTTCGGGTAAAAGTTATAGCATCGGCAGAGACGACAGAAGTTGCGGCGGTAAATGTGACGGCATCACCAGTCACTGTCACGAAGCTTGTATCGGCGGTATGAACGAGGGTTGATTCAGCGAGTGAGGCAGGATCGGCGGTGAGCTACGCATGGTTAGCTCAACGTAGCAGTCCAATCGCCTCGTCCGTCTTACTGTGAGGGTGCTTGTTTCAGCCGTAATAATCAGAGTCTCCAATGTGCTGGTAGTTGGCTCAGCAGTTATCTGTGAGCAGACGTTAGCGCATCCACGAACGGGCTTGTTTGACCTAGGCTTGCCGTTGTTGTTCCTTCCGTCACCAAAGCGGCCTCCGCGGTGATCTACTAGCAATTAGCTTCGTGTCTTGCTAGCCTAAAGAGACAAAATACCGTCACGGTCGTTGATTCTGCCGTAAGAATTCGAGTAGGCTCGGTGACAGTGACCTCATCGGCAGTGATGGTTAGAGTGCCGTCGGTGAAAGTGGCGGCGTCTGCGGTCAGCGTAATACTACTCGTGGGAGCCGTGATGGTCTGAGTGGCCGCAGTCACGGTGACTGGCTCCTCGAAAATCGTGGTTGTCTGCGAGTCATCGGTGAACTCTGCAGCAGTGATGGTACTGGTGACGGTGTCGGCAACAATCACCTTCGTGGCAGCTGTCGATGTCACTGGTGCATCCGTGATAGTAATGGTCACTGTACCGGTCTCGTTCACTGCCGGCGCTGTGAGCTGAAGGCAGTCAGTACTTGTTCAATCCTCGCTGCGCATCTTCAGCCATACAGTTATGGTTGTAGCCTCTGCTGTAACCACGACTGGGCTCGCCGTGACAGTTGTAGGGCTAGCCGTGATAGTTGTGGTTTGTGTAGCCCCCCTGAACAACGACTGCTGATGCGGTAGATGTGGAGGCAGCAGCTGCGACAGTGCTCGTAGTGGTTGTCGAAGTGATCGTCGTTGTGGTGCTCTGGACTGATGTTACAGTCGAGGTTGATGTCTTGGTCGCGATGCCTAGCCACGACGAACAAAACGGCGTTGAGGATGGGAAGGCGGTAATGATTCGAATCACTGGAGCAAGCGGCGCACATGTCCCCGACAGGACCGGTCCTGCGAGGACCTGAGCAACAAAGAGCAATGGCAGCAGCGCCTGCAAGATGATATTGAGCAACATGGCGAGGATCAACGAAGGCTCACGGGCTGCCGCGCTGACTGCAAAGACGACCTACGTGTTATACGACAGTCCTCAGCACGACCTTGCGAATCTTGCCAAGCTGGGCATCGTTGGATAGAGCAGTGGTGTGAGTTCTGCCACAAAAGCCATCGAGACGTGAGACAGTTGGGTAGCGAGGTAGAGAGCTGTAGGGCTTGCTGTGCAGTAGCACTAGGCTCTGGCTCTCAGGGTTTGCAAGCAATGAAAAGCTACGAGTAGCAGCCATGGCGTCTGGTGGGCGAATCAGAGGAGGCGACATGTAGGTCTTGTCCAGGACCAGTCAGTGCCACATGTCTAGAGTAAGCCCGGGTGGCTGTCTGCACGCAAAGCGCTGGTAGTGGTGTGTGTGAAGAGCTAGCGTAGCGTATGCTCCAATGCTTTGCCGCCGTGCAGTTCAAATCTGACGGTATCCTTGGCGGTGGAAATGGCGGAGGACATTGCTGAGAGGGACTCTTCCTTCCAAGCCGCGCGGAAAGACAGAGCCCGGCATCGACTCTTCAAGAAGTTGAAAATTTGTTAAACTCCTCCAAAGCGCTTGTGAGTTAGGCCATCATATTGTGGACGGTCCAGCGCAGTCGACAAGGAGTTCTTGCGAGACTTCTCAAGCTCCCTGCCAAGAAAAGCCAAAACAGCTCAAGCCAGCTCGTGGATAGCACGTGGTGTCGTAGGGTCCATTTAGTCTGTGGTCACGCCATGTTTTCCATCCTCTGTGGCGGTGAGGCTTCGCACAGTTGGTGGTCCACTGCCCTTTTGCGCTGGTTCCCGCTGCGACTGTGCCGCTCCGAATATAGGTGGCTGCGCGGTGTAGTCTTGACTCGCTCACGCTTGCTGCACGAGATCGAAGCCACGTCCAAGTCTATGCAGCACGGCCAGGTAAAGTCTGTATAGTAGCTTTGGCTATGCCAATTTCGACATTTCGGTGGCCCAGATCAACTGTGGCGGCGATGAGGCTGGCTGAAGCTCAGCATGAGGCTGGCATGAAGGTGAAGTGGACTGCAGTGAAGTGGATATTGCCAAGCCAGTTCTCGCCTGATGTCTTGGCAATTCAAGATCTGGCTTTGGCTTGCGACTGCTTGTCTCCCATCTTTCGCAATTGACCTTTCGCTAGGGCATTTTGCAAGCCACCATCCACGTTTCCACAACAGAAAGAGGCCGAACTCTTACAGCAATAGCTCCTCTGCGTGTGGTATAGGCCCCTTTCGGTCACGTCTGGTGAACGTCTAGCGAGCTTCCAGAAAGTTCTCCATGTTCCCCCAGACCAGACTTATTGTAACTCTGCTCATAGCCCTCATCGCCATTCTCCTTGGTCTCCAACTAAAAGAGCCCCAGAGCGCGCTTATGCGCTACTTCAGTACTTTCCGGGCAGCGCTAACGCTGAGCAAGCCATTCTTCACGCCATTTGCTGGCCAGTCCGCAAGCTTCAACACCTCATCTACCGCCATGGCAGCGCCATCTGCTCCTTCGGCGAAGCCGACTTCAGCCGCAGAGGCTTCTACACACGACGAAAACGAAGAGCCGCTCGGCCTACCAGCCCCACCAATCGAAGGAGAGGCTACGAAGCTGGACCTGTCGAGTGGTGCCGATACGGTCAAGCTCGACCACCTGGGGCCACTGGTCGTGAACAAGGATGGGACGTTGTCCAGAATCAGCAATTGGGAAGGCATGACAGAGCAAGAGAAGAAGGCCACTTTGAGGATACTGGGAAAGAGAAATCAGCTGAGGACCGATGCGCTCAAAGCAGAAGAGGATAAAGACAAGTCATAGACTTTCGTCGACTGACCAGACGGGTGCTTTACAGTCATGCACGGCCGCTCTAACCGCGTGGAATGCGGGGATGTTGGAAAGCTCCAGAATTGGGCTACTGGACTTCGCAGCCTCCAGTTCTCAGATTTCTAGGATCGCAGCCGTTCCGGTCAAGATGACTTGACTTGTGCGGCTCGCTGCTCTATCGGACGCTTGCTCTCATCTACCGACTTTCCATCAGCATCCTCCGTATTGTGCACTCGCTCATTGGCTCTCCGCGCTTGCTCCGCAGCCTGCTTTCTCCAACTCAACCCTTTGGCCATGATCCAGAATACTGCACCCAGAAGCACAACATAGATTAGTGCTAGGAAGGTGAAAGCCCAGCCTCTGCCCATCGCATTGCACATTGGGATGATTGCAGCGGCACCTGCGGCAGACATCAAACACCGCACGAAGTTCACTGCAGCAGTGGCGGTGGCCGGCTTGTCCCGATGCAGGTCAATCAGCAGGGTGTTGGTGATGCTGAAAGCCGTGCTCACGCCGAATCCGATCAAGAATAGCGCGACTTCTGGGCCAGCCAGGTGAGCCTCAAAGTGCAGAGTCCAGCCGAAAAGAATGATACCGAGCGTTCCCACAATGTGGGTTGGCACGACGATTTGCAATCGCACTCTTTCGATCGGAAAGTCCGCGAGATCCTGCTGCTTCCCCTTGGAAATGGTCATGTTCAGTCTCCGAGCGTGACGTCGAAAGTTCCAATCGACAACCTGGCCCATCGTCAAGGTTGAAACCATCGAGCCAGCGCCTTGCGCGATGTAGCAAAGGCCGACATCAAGCGTACTCAAGCCGTAGACCTCCGTGAACAGCGTTGGAACAGATCCCACCACCATCATCATACCGGTAAAGAAGAATCCATTGTACAACAGAATGATACTGCTTTCTTTGTCGAATAGCACTTTCAGCATGAGCAGAGGGTTCGGAAAGCTGAGCTTTGGCTTCAATCCGGGACCCGAACTCGTCGACTGATCATCGCGTACTGGCAAGTTTTGGCTGTACTTCTTCCTCTGCCAAGTGCCCACCAGCGATTTGTTGATGCCTTGAGCTGGCACTGAGCCATTGCCGACGACATTGTGGCACGTCTCAGGAAAGAACGGAATGAAGACCACCAGAAGGGCTCCTGTGAAGACCACGAGGAACCAAAATGTCCAGCGCCAACCAAGGTACTCTGCGAAGACACCTCCGATAGTGGGACCTGCCACATAGGACTACGAGTTAGCAAGGCTTCCGGGATTGTCAGCATCCGGGCCGATGAACATACCAAATGCCGGGCCCAACAGGAGTCCGGCAGTAGCATACGCCATATATCTGCCACGCTCAGCGCTCGTCGAGATATCAGCCACCACAGCAGTGCTCAGGGCGATCGCCGCGCTGCAGCCGAATGCCTGTACCATTCGCAAACACAGCAATGCAGCATAGCTCGTTTGCAGGGCCAAGCCGATGTTTGCAATCATGAAGATAATGAAGCAAATTATGTAAGACAGTCTTCGGCCATTACTGTCTGACATGCCAGCTATCAACGCTGGTGCGATGCCTTGTGCGATCTACAAGTCGTCAGCCCACCTCGATGAATGCGCACGACTATGCTGCTTGGCCTTACCATGTAGGTGGTCAGGGACAAATTGATCAGCGTCGGAGTGACATGCAGATCACGAGCCAAGGGTTCCAGCGCTGGAAGAAATGTCGTTCCTCCGAAAGGCGAAATCAAGGACGAGATGGAAACCGCCACCACAATAAAGATCTTGGCTCGAGGCGTGAAGATGCTGTATGGTGGTCCGGTCACCGTCCGCGCCAGTCCGAGTTCCTGTTCATCTCCACTTCGCCCAGAAACGCTGCCCTCGCTGTCGACATCTCGCACTGCCTCTGTCGGTCCCTCCTCTTCCTGCTCTTTCGCAGCAGCAACGGGATCCTGCTTCATTTCAGTCGAGCCAAGCATCGTCGCCATGCTTGTGGAAACTCAAATAGCGACTCTCAAACGTATCATAGCAAAGACAATATAGTTCAGTAAGCGGCGCCCGATATGACCTACTTTTGCTCTTTCTCTGATTGCTGCAGTCGATATCGCACGGCGTTTGAGCGGTGTTAACAATATACGGAAACCTATATCGGCGGCGCTAATGCAGCCGGCGTGGGTCTGCCGTCCCGGGTATGCATCATTCAGCCGCTACGATCTTCGGTGATCACATACAAGCTGTGATAGCTCCGCCGAGTTATCCGTTCTGCTTGAACTTCACTTTGGGGAACATGAACATAAACGATCTTGGTCATTTGTTCAAGATGGGCCGCTGAGGTGCTCAAGACAGCTTGACAAGGCGCTCACGCCCACGCAGCTGCAGTAAAGAAAGGACTCACCGAGGTCAGGTCGCTAGGAGCAATATGAAATCGGCTACAATCTTCGCGCCGAAGCGACAATATCGCAAGATCCTTTCCTTCACAGCGCATGGAGAGCCTTTCATAACCTTCGCAAATCTGGCCGTGTCATGCTGACCTAAACCGATCATTCGCATGTCCTCTGATATTCCGGGACGTCTTTTGCGTTGAGTAACGATGAACGATCTCAGAGGGTGAGGAAACACATCTCGGAACATGTCTCTGGTACATCTCTCGCATGGCATAAAGGTGCTTGGAGACAGTGATTGCTCGGAGGCTGATCAGGGAGCACGTTTCTTGCAACAGGCCATGATGCGTGAGTTGCGCCCATGGGCGGAGGGGTCGAACAGAACACGAAATGGCAAAGGCACTTTGTACTGATATTCGACCGCAGTCCACGCTTTTATGACGATGCGGCCAGGCCAGAAGAAATTGCCATGCAATGACTAATTCTGCTCACTCCAGCGCTCATGCCACCAGTCATTCCAAATCCTGCTACACCGGAAACACAGTGCATAGAGCTTAGTAGGCGGTGTTACGTTGAGCATACGGAACATCACAGCCCGGTCCGGTTCGCACAACATTTGCTTGCATGTGGCTTTCACTGGATTTGCCTAATAGGGCAGAGCTCCAGGCATCGGGAACTCTGCTAGGCATGACGCCCACCGCTTCACCTTCGACCATTGCTTTCGCCATAACATCATGACCTAACACGCCGGATGGCTGCAGAAACCTGTGCGCAGAGTCCGAGCATGGCCGTTACGATGCTGGCTGCACGACATCTTGGCGAACCGGCTCCCGATCCCGTGCTGCATATGGAATTGTGTTTGTCACGAGTCGTTGTGCACCCGCCAGGTGTCATGAAGAAGTCTTTCATATGGTCACAGAACTCCCAGCCAGTATACTGCAAGCACCTTCAGATTAGAGCATCGGAATAGCGCCCTGGATAATGGAATCAATTACGGCATTCCCACCTCAACCAAACATCGACAGTACGCCATCATGGAAAGTGGTCAAGCAAGACATGGGGCTATCAAAACTTCAAGCTCCAGACGTCAAGACTCTTGTCTATCGTGCCTTCGCAGCAGTGATCTGGGCCTACACTGGTGACAAGACCATAAGCTTTGTGGCAGCGACTTGCTCTCAATCTGGGCTTCGAGACATCGCAGTGCATGAATACCAACAGTCTGAAACAAGTCCGGATGAAAGAAGCCTTATGTTGGTTGGCAAAACCGCACTGGAAAGACTTCCAAGCAGCAGAAGCATACTCATCCAACTCGGTGACGATCATGCCAACTGTACTGAGCAACGTCGTCTACCACTGGACATCGCACTACAGCTCTCATTCCAAGTTTTTTCGAAAGAACGCGTTGTCCGATTTGCGGCTACATTTGACCAGTCATCTCTGGACAGATCTCATGTGGAATCCTATCTGCAAGTCCTGGTAAATTCGACCAAGGCACTCCAGTCAGCTACAATGCCTGAAGTGCTGCGTGTGGTCAGCGAAATTTCTAGGAGCGACAAGAACTTCATCCAGCAATGGAACGGCGAGCCCCAGAGACTCATCTCAGAATGCATACACGACCGCATAAGTCGCATCTTTGCCAGCGACAGCGGAAAAATTGCGGTAGAGTCTTGGGATGGTCGCCTGAGTCGAGAATATGTTGAGCTAGAGTCCAGCTCCATTGCTACGCTCTTAGTTAACGCCGGAGTACAACCTCAGCGAAGTGTCGGAATTCTTATGCACAAGTCCAAATCTGTTCCTACCTGCATGCTCGGCGTTCTCAGGTCAGGAGCGGCATTCATATTGATGGATCCAGGGTTGCCACGCAAACGATTGGAGACGATCATTAAGAAGCTCTCAATTGAGCATGTTCTCACAACGAGATCGCACGTACACCTCATTCATGATCTGGTGCCATCGGTGTTCGTCGAGATTTCGCAAGGTCACTTCGCGGCAGCATCGCCTGATGAGGAACAGCGAGTCTTCAGCACAGACAGGGCAACGAAGCTACCTCAAGTTTCCTCTTCGAGCGTCGCTTTCTACATCTTCACCTCTGGTAGCTCTGGGATCCCAAAAGCTGTAGAGATCTCCCACGCTGCATTCGTTACCTCTTGCGAAGAGAACAACCAGTGTGGGATCTACGAGAGCACAAGGGCCCTGCAATATGCGTCTTACAACTTCCTTCCGTCGATAGCAGAAACTTTTGGTACGCTGATGGCCGGGGGCACGCTATGTATACCTGGCCCAGAAGAAAGGATGGATGACTTGTCCGGGGCAATACAGCGCTTACAGCCAGGTTTGGTCTGTTTGACTTCTTCAGTAGCAAGTGTCCTCGATCCAAACGAAGTCAGCAGTGTCAAAGAATTGATGCTATTGGGAGAGCCACTACAGCGAACAACGGCAGCTACATGGCTCGCGTCGCAGACTACAGTCCTGCGTCACGGATACGGCCAGAGCGAAGCTGGTGGGCAATGTTGCGATATAGCCTTGACCGAGTCAAGTCGCAGCTACAGGGTGATTGGAAATCATAGTCACCTCAATTTCTGGATCGTTGACCCCTCGGACCAGGACCATAATCGCTTAATGCCAGTTGGTGGCATAGGAGAATTACTCCTGGAAGGCCACTCTCTGGCAACTGGATACTACGAAGAGCCTGCCCTCACCTCCGCAGTCTTCATTTCTGCACCTTCATGGGCGCACACGTTCAATGCAGGTACTGACGGTCGTAGATGGTACAAGACTGGCGACTTGGTCCAGTATCAAGCAAATGGTGATATCGTCCTCTACGGTCGGAAGGACTTCCAACTCAAAGTGCACGGCCAGCGTGTCGAAACCACCGACATTGAGCATTATATCAAGGCCGCATGTCCCGCGGAAGTCGAAGAAGTCGTTGTTGACCTGCTGGGACCTGAGCATGAGCAGAAGCTTGCTGCAATTGTGAAGCTCGGAGCCAACTTCACACAAGTCCTCATGGCGCCTTCGACTTTCCATGCAATTATGCGCGAAAAGCTAAAAGATGTCGTGCCGGCATACATGATACCAGCCGAAGTGATCTTTACTGAAGAAATGCCAAAGACGGCGACTGGGAAGCTCCATAGGCGAGCGCTCAGGCAGCAATTGAACGAGTCTAGAGAGCGACGCGTTCCCAGTACGGAAGTGAACAGGTCAGCCACCGAAGAGCCCGAGGATCCCGAAAGAAAATGTTTGCGCTCGTTGTGTAGCAAGGTGTTGAACCTGGAGGACAAGCCGTTGCATGCTGGAAGCGACTGGATATCGCTCGGCGGCGACTCACTGTCTGCCATACGTTTCATCAAGCACGCCAGAGATATGGGCTTCCGTCTGTCAACAGCAGACCTGATGATGGGCCGAAAGCTTTCTGAGCTCTGTGGCCGGCAAAGATCAGCAAATGGACCCTCTCAACCCATGGCTCAGTGTCCGCTGAATGCCGCACAGCATTTTCCGTTGACAGATTTTCAACATCGATATGCACCTCTTGTCAACGTTTCTAACACAGGGCTCCTGTGCAAGTACGAGTTCTCGTTACATGGGCGGATTGACATTGCAAGACTCCAACAAGCTGTCTATCGTTGGATTAAATCGGTCGACATCTTGCGCCTCTCTTTCTCACTGGACAGTGCGGGTCAGGTAACACAGACAATTTTGGACTCTTCCGATAGTGCATGGAGGTGTCGTTTGGTGACGGAATCCAAGTACGAAACTGTCGCAGTACTATCTGCTCAGCACGACTTTCTGGAGCATCCTGTACTTGCCGTTCTGTACAATGCGCCTGATCGGGACCAAGCTGGCCCCTGTCTTATATTGCACATCAGTCATAGCATTATGGACGCCACTTCTTCCAATTACTTATTCCAAGACTTGGTCGACATTTACGCCGGCCGCCCCGCTGAAGTGAGACCGAGCTTTGCGCAATACTTGGAAAGAAGACTGCTCAAGAAACCTCATAGCTCCTTCGAGTACTGGAGAGCGCTCCTCGCCGGATCAAAGCCATTATCGCTACGCAGCGAGCTCAGGACCCTTTGCCAAGCGTCAAAACAGGACCTGGAAACACGCACAGTAATGCGTGTTGCTATCTTGCCTACAGGAGATGGCCTCAAAGCAACAATGTCAACTGTGGTCCATACTGCCTGGTCACTCGTATTGAGTGTACTTGCCGATAGCAGCGATGTGATGTTTCTCTACCTCACACATGGTCGCGACGACGGATTCGAAGGCAGCGATGCTGTAATTGGATGCTGTGTTACCGAAGTTCCATGCAGAATCATCCTCGATGATTCAACGTCCTCGACCAAACTCCTGAACAACCTTCAGAGTCAGATTGTGCAGTCCATGGCTCATGCCCACCTCGGCGCGAATACCATTGCAAGCAAATGCACTGATTGGCCTCAAAAAGAGACGATGTACGACCACAGTAGCTTAGTGGTGCATCAAAACGTGCCCATCGAGCATAGCTGGGCAATGGGCAATGATGGGTACATGAACTTGCAAGAAGTAAACTTTGAGGAGCAGTGGAGTTATGATTTCGATCTTTCCACAAGATCATCGAGTGCGAATGACCTGTACGTGGAGCTGAAGTGTTTGCAGAGTCTCTATGCCGACGACGAACTAGAAGCTGTGATGAAAGGGTTTCTGACCGCAGTGCGCATGCTGAAAGATGGTGTGCATACGATTGCGGCGATCAGAGCTAAAGTGCGCGCAGTGGAACACTTGCCAATCGTGGTACTGGCAGGATCAGGTTCGGTACGGATGGAACAAAGTCGCTTGTGAAAGCCAGCATAGAAGTGAAAGTAGCGGAAACTACGAACTGCTTCACAAACAGCACGATCTTTCTCAATATCGTGAGCCCACGCTTCTGCAGCTTACGCTCTGAGAGCTGAGAAGAGATCTATGCACATAAAGAGCTCAGGGCAAGATCAATGACTATCATCTCCACAGCGTGGTTGCTGAATAGTGTCTCTACAATTAGAGCTTTGCACCCCCAGCCACAGCAGCATCCTCCTCTCCTGGAATCCCCGTTTCAGAGATTGGCCCGGACTTAGGACCGGTGTACTTGAAATCCTCGTTGACATCGGTGCCGTCCTTTTCGTAGGTGGCGACTGATGGCGTGACAACATCTGCAGCAGGGTCGATACCGAGACTTACCCATGCGAGGACGCCGTCTTCAATCTTGTCTCCAACAAGGACATACTCGACGAACGGGTCGGAGCCTTTGGCTTCTTGGTACAAGATTCCATCCTCGTCGTTGTTGAGAAGCTCCTGGGTGTTGGTGTTGTACGGAGCCGTAGCTTCAACCTGGGAAATAAGGTCTTGGTCGAAGAAGATTTGGCCAACATGCGAGGCGTGCGCGGTGTGGTTGCTGGCTGCGTTGATCAGAGTGCCGTTGGTCCGGATAGTAGTGGAGTTGACGTTGTGTGTCAGGACGTGGATGTGGACCGCGCGGCCGATGTAGTGGCCTGGAAAGATAGATTGGAATTGAACGACACCATTAATGTCAGTCTGCTGCACAGCGCGGAGGAAAGTGGTTTCTTGGTTCGAGGTGTCGTTGGGGTTGCCGTTTGATGGGTTGATCACACCCGAGTAGACACCCGTGCTGTTGCAATGCCAGACGTCGACAAACACAGCGGGCACAGGCTCGCAGGTGGAGGTATCAACGAGCTGGATTGAAAGGTAAAGTGGAATGCCAACTTGGTCTTCGGACATATCGTTGCCTGGAGAAAGGTCAGCTCGAATTTCTCGAAAAGAAGTCGTTCAGTACTTACGGATGATCTCGCCGTCGACGTAATATGGTCCTTGTGTGGTCTCCGGCTGGAGTAGACAGCTAGAGTCATCGGCGAACAGCTCCCGCTCGTCAGATCCCAGGCCGACATCAAGATTCGACGCGTGGGAGATGTTGTAGTCTGCGAAGTCCCGGCGTTGAATAGTGGGTTGGTTTAGACCACGCTTGGTACGAGCCAGTTGAGCAAGCTCACTCCGACGAGCAACAGCTTGCTCGTGGTTTCCGCGACGTTTGAGATCACTTGCACAGGATTGGACAGATCTTGGCTTTGCGGTGCGAAGCCAATGGCCTCGCTCTGCCGCCTCCTCCGCCACGGAGTGACCAGGGTGGGAGAGAACTCCGTTCGCGGCCAAGAGCCCGAAGGCAAGGAGAGAAGTAATCGGTGCCATTTCAGTCCAATGAGTGCTGGACTAGAAATCAAGACGGGTTTGTGAAGTGAGATACGAGACCCGAGAGCGCCCCGTACAATATAAGTACAGATCTATTAGTGCACAACTGTGAGTTGAGCCACATCTCATCGCTGCGGAATTTTTGCGCAGAGAACGGTCCCTGAAACATGGTCGGGCATGGTCTGGCACTTTCGTTACACCCAGCGTTCGTTGAGGCTCTGGCGAATGTCGGCAGCACTCAACCGGTGCAGTAGGAAGACTCCGTGCGACCACAAATTCATGGACTAAACTGAATAGTGGTCCAGCCATGGCCAATGAGGCACTCCACGATGTCGATTATGAGCCATTGGACAGCTACCCGTGTGATACGGCGGGCCTGCCGCGAAATGCCCATAGTAAGACCTCGTCTACTCGGACAGCTAGAGGGTAATCGCTAGTTGCCTCATTGGTCCCAATCGGAGTCGCAAGCAGATGGGGCTGAATGTGACGACTGTGGCCTGTGAAGAGTCTGCAGCCGAGTGGTGTGTCGGCACGTCGAATGGCCATAGGGTGATGCCATAGCCTGTTTAATTCACGCAAAGCAGGCTTCGTTCCACAGCCGACGGCGTGTTGATCGCTGCATTGCCAGCAGAACAGGCGACTGTGGGTCAGTCTAGGGCTGGCAGGTACACAGTCGACCTTCAATGTAAGTTCGACTGCTCACTCCATAAAGACAGTCGGTAGCATCCATCCGGCATAATTCGATGGATCAATACCACGATGAACACAAATCAATGAGTTATCGATGCTGCTTGGAAAGAGCTCGCCTCCACGTCCGATGCCTGCGCTGTAATCTGCCACCTGCTTGCTTTGATCGCAAGAAGTTCGGCCGACTCCCACTGTCGATGTTGCAATCGACAACGTGCCACGCTTGAGAGAGGACCGTTTGAAACTTGCGACGAAGAAAGTGGAGTACTTTTGACGATTGTCGGGTTTAAACTGTTGCTCTTCATCTTCGGGTCTACCACGGACCAAAGCATGCGGCCGCATGGTGCGCAGATCTTGGCAGTGACGAGGGGCGTCTTACGTGGTGGTACTGTACTGCCAGCAGGGCGATAAGAACGCACGAACTGTTGACCTGTCGCGGAAGGTCTCGAACGAAGTCTTCAGTAGGAAGTCCTAAAGTCTTCTATGGGCCCCGTCTGCCGCTGCGCCGCAGGCTAGACCCACAAAAAGACTTGGCCCGATGCGTCGCCGACATTGACCAGCACTTGAATCGCACGTCTTTCTTCACAAAGTCTCACACCGCACGTCTTGTTTAGTGATCAATCCAACACAATGGATCGATGTCGATTAAGGCATAGCAAGCGACTCCTGTTCTCGAGCACGCGATGTCCATGAAAAGCTTCGTACTCAAGCGCTTGCAGTGATGCTCCATGCAGCACTTCAACTTCTGAATGGATCTGCCACTTGGGCAGTCAGTCACCGCGCAGCATAGTGTGAGGATCCACCATTGGTCTTCTTGTATCGACAATACAGGTGACGGCGACTGAAGTGTAGCAGACCGTACGTGCATGAGCGGTGGTAGTAGCCCTTGACTCGTGCCTTCCACAAATTCAACGAGGTGGCGGTTGGTAGTAGTAGGTACTTGACTGTAATTAGTAATTTCAAGTGCTGCTGTGTCAACTCGGCTCAGTTAAACCTCTCCGCCACCATTGGCCAGATTGCCATGAAATTCAGTCGGGCAAGTGGTTGGTCGATACACGACCTTCGTGATCGCTGTGGCTTGCATGCCTTGCTGACGAGCAGGAGAAGCTCGTTGTCCGAGTGCATTCCTGAGCCCTGACTATCGTGGGGATACTCGAGCTTTCTCACTTGATGAGCAATGGAGCCTTCAGAGCTTCACGTAGGAAAGTTCAAACGCATTGGCCAGTTCCTACTGGTCATGTGTCAGCTCGCTCTCGTGCGCGTTGTATTAAGGCTCGTACCGCGATATTCCCTGGAAAGGGCTCAATCACACGATTCACACCCTGTTGAAGGCCTGTTTGCTCCCTGTTCGGGACGAAGTGATTAGCTTCATCTGGTGCTCATCATTCGAGCGTATTTGACAACATTGTCCAATTCAACGATCGTGGGTGAGATGCTCGACGTCGAAGCATGGTCTCGAGACGGAGAAAGCCATTTGCGGGATTTCCACTCTTTCATCTTTTCAGAGGTAAGATTGAAGAACCGCCACATGGTCATCGATCCTCTAGCGTGGATGGAGATCGCAACGAGTTTTTCTGGACACGTCTCTGCTCGGGAGTCTCCATGGTCTTTCGATTTCTTCGTTGTCGTCGGTCGTCGATTAGGTTTGTGAAGTAGTTGGTTGGAAGCACGGTCCCTGGCCGGAACTATCTTCGCTGAGCGGTTCAGCTGGTCATGGTGGCATCCGCGCTCTCTTCTTGCGCAAGAAGCACCGGGAACCATCCCTCTCGTCGCCCCGTCCAATTGGCTCTTTCTTTTCAAACTCCTGTCCTGCATCAGATGCGATGCACTTCATGATATCGTCTAAGCGGATCCCCGATTCGCTAAAGAGGCGATGCCACACCATCTTGTTCACGTCTGTGAATCCATCGCTATCAGTACGAATGATGCCTTCTTCAACTTGAGCGAAGTAACAATCGAGGGCATGCTTGACATCCAAAGGCTTGGGAGTGACAGACTTCATAGTTCGAGCGGGAACTGAAGCTGGCCTTTCACTAGAACCACTCTCCATCGTGGCATTGCAGCTTCCACCTGGAACCCTTCGAATCTGGAACCCCTCTGCGGAAGTATTTAGTGCATCGATCATGGCCACAAGATTTGCACGGCCGGCAATGGGGCGCGATGACTCTAGCGGAGAAGGCGTATACGGTGGGCGTACAGGAGGGGAGGGCTGTAACGCTTGCGATGAAAGCTCTGCCTCGGAAAATGCCCAAGAACTTCCGCCAGGAGCACTTCGTGACCTCTCCAGATCTGTGTTGTCGCTTTCATCGGCCAGCTTGATCTCGAAATCAGCCGGACTGTAGGAGAACTCGTTTGCGAAAGCAGTCGGCTGGGTTTTGAACGATATCCCAGCCGAGCTCTTCACAAACTCGATCAGCTCATCGAAAGTTACATTTTCGTCCCTAAGCCTCGAGCCCCCCAGGATATCGCTGACGTTGACGAAACCACGATCGTCTGCCCACACATGTCCTTTATCGATTCGTCTGAAATAGTCGCGCAATGCTTGCGATATCTGGTCATCTCTCCTAGACATTCTGTAAATGATTGAATCTGGCCGGCGAATCGCAGGAGCCGAGAATTTATGTGGTCGCATTGAGTGTTGTTGTGGTGGAGAAGTTGCAGGGCGATGGATTTCCCCTTCTTCAGCTACCCTGAATGCATTTACTGCTTCTTGTTCGGATTTCGGTGAAGGCCGAGATGATAATCCACGCTCAGTTCGGCAGCTTTGCGGCACCTGCTCGACCGGAAGCGACCCGAAAGTCATTGAATGAAGTCGGCGCTGATTGGGTGTCAGCTTAGGCACCTGAATCTGACCACTGTCTTTGATATCAACGCCATGTTCTGCTCTGATCTCTCTATGCAGTCTTTTCATCGCATTCTGCCCTTCACCATAGATAAGTGGCATGTATACTTCGCAGACACCTAGGATGCAATATGCTCGATCTTCTGGTCGCGTAGTTGTTCTCCGCAACATCCACGCTAGACGCTCTTCGAAGACAACATCTTTGGCGTAATTATAGTGCCACAGAATCAGCTCGTCGATATTGGTGATTTGCGAAAGGTAGTTATTGAGCGGCAGCTTCAGATCCTGCCAAGTCACGACCTCATTGCTCAAAGTCATGAGTGGCTTATGATGGGATTTGTGCCCAATGATCGCCCATGAAGCGTCTAGAAATACCACATATTTCGGCGCGAGAAGTTCTTGGAGTGTCCATCCGCGGGTGAACCAGACACTCTGTTCCAAACTGCGTAGAACGTCCAACGGGCAGTGGCTCGCCGTCTCGACGTCGTGAAGAAACGCCAAGCAACACCAGGCCTGGCGGTACCATTGAAACATCGAAGTAATGGCTTCTTGCAGTTCAGCTGAGCTTTCCTTGTTGATACAGCACGTGTCTATCCAGAGATGAGAGGGAATGATTTGCAGCGACTCGCTTGGTGGCTCAGGCGGCCCGTACGAATCCCTCCATAGTTTGACGAAATCGCAGAAGGCCTTGACCTTGCGCATGCCAGCCTTGCCACTGACAGTGGAATCACGGTCGTGCCGCAGCACTTCCTGGAAGCTGACTTCTCCATCCAGCCACCTGTGAGAAGTTATGATATAAGGAGGAGCGTCTTCCGCCGAGGCATACTCATGTAGCTTCAAGGCATCGATGTGCAGCAGCCGCATGTCATAAGTTGTACATGATCGCACGGGTTCCTGTCAGGCTGCAGGTGAAGAAGAAGGCTGAGGTGAGCTGAGAAGAGAGGTCCAGAGCGATCGTCGCAAGCCACACGCATCCTTCGAGAGTCTCTTGGCGCATCGACCGCGCTGGCTCTTCATGTGGTGTGGTTGCAATTGGCATTTTCCTCGCTGTATACCACACAACGTAGTCGCTTTATATGACCGGTTCTGTAGACTACGAGACGTCGTCGCTTCGTACTGTCGTTAGATCTCAATTGATGTAATTGTTGTTCGCTCACCACTATCCATTGGCCAGCGATACTCTCTAGTCCCAGTCGCTATCTTCGTCG
Organism: Cercospora cf. flagellaris; assembly: GCA_005356885.1. NCBI lineage: Eukaryota > Fungi > Ascomycota > Dothideomycetes > Mycosphaerellales > Mycosphaerellaceae > Cercospora > Cercospora cf. flagellaris. The sequence continues at coordinate 1,905,267 of RJLU01000007.1, read as the reverse complement.
TCATCTTTCCCGTTACGTTCCCTTTGTCGTATGCTCCGGTACGGTCTATCCTTTTCTTCGTCTTCCTCGCCGCTCCCTTGCAACCTTTTGTCGCCATGTTTCACAGCACCCAGCCCCAGCAAGATCTTCTCCATGTCTCCAATGCTCGTCTTCTCCCCGTTCAGTTCCTTCAGCGTTACAATCTGTCTCTTGATCTCGGTGTCCTTGTACACCAGCACCGTGGGCGTATTCCGGTCTGGGTAGCCCTCAATACATAGGTTTCCCTGTATTTGACAGAACTTGATATCTCCGAATTTACGAGCAAGTTCCCGCCAGAGCTCGATCATGAGTTGAGATTCGATGTTTGTGCCCGTACTTGAAGTCAAGAGAACAAACACCCACGCCTCTTTACTCGCATCTGTGACTTCGCGAGTCCAGTCCGGCTTTTGCACAGGGTAAACTTGATTGAAGACGCTCGTTTGTTGCAGGTGAGCCATTTCGGCCATTCGCTTCTGACGATACTGGTCAAGAAAAGCTTCGTCCTCATCGTCCTCGAGTTCGTCCAATTCATCGAGATCCTTGCCTTCGAGTCGGTTCTCATGAGCGAGCTCTCGGGCTTGCAGAAGAGCAGCTTCGATTTGCGGTGTTGGTGATGGAGGCTTTTCGGGAATGATGCCTTTCGAGCGGAGGATGTCGTTCCTGAGACTTGGGCTCAGTATTTGGCATGTTTGCGATCACGGTGGTGTGTACCATTCGGTGTCGGCGTTGGGGTCGTCCACAGGGACGTTCACAGGCATATCTGGCATGTTGTTCATGATGGCGGTGACGTGTGTCCGTGACACTGGGCAATGTCTTGTGCAAGTTTAGAGAGTTGCCTAAAAGTGAACGACCCGCGACTTCCATCGTCATTTCATGCGGCTCTGCTGTTTCGCTGCCCCAGAGTCTTGGCACTCCGAACATCCAGCTGGCAGGGACCACAGATCCACCGCCGACAACAACTTCACCTCCGCTCCACCCCCCTTCTCTCTTCTCGCCGCCCGATCGCAGAGATGGCGCTCAACAAGAAGGACGAGGACGATGCCGGCATTGTCAAAGTCGACCGCACTTCTGTCTTCCAAGAAGGTACAGCTGCGTCCCGCATCCCCTGCCCGCCAATGGATCGACCACCTATACCACAAATCAGTGTACTGACTATAATCTTCTTGCACAGCCCGAGTCTTCAACACATCTCCGATCTCCCCGCGAAAATGTCGAATCCTCCTTACCAAACTCGCCCTTCTCCTCTTCACCGGCGAAAAGTTCCCCACCAACGAGGCGACCTCTCTCTTCTTTGGCATATCCAAGCTGTTCCAGAACAAAGATGCCTCATTGCGACAGATGGTCTACCTGGTCATCAAGGAGCTCGCGAACACGGCCGAGGATGTCATCATGGTCACAAGCTCAATTATGAAGGACACAGCGGTCGGCAGCGATGTAGTCTACAGGGCCAATGCTATTCGCGCGCTGTGCAGAATTATCGATGCTTCTACAGTGCAAGCGATTGAGCGGAACATCAAGACCGCAATCGTAGACAAGACACCTTCGGTCTCCTCTGCGGCTCTGGTCTCCAGTTACCATTTGCTGCCTATTGCGCGAGATATTGTGAGGAGGTGGCAGAGCGAGACTCAAGAGGCTGCCTCGTCAAACAAATCGAGCGGAGGTTTCATGGGCTTTGGAGGCTCGTCACAACATCTTCCGGCCAACACGAATTATATGACACAGTATCACGCTATTGGTCTGTTGTACCAAATGAGGAGCCACGATCGCATGGCTCTGGTCAAGATGGTGCAGCAATATTCCGCTGCTGGAGTCGTGAAGAGCCCGGCGGCGAGAGTCATGCTCGTGCGTTTGGCTGCCAAACTGGCTGAGGACGATCCGAGCCTGAGGAGACCGATGATGAAGCTTTTGGACGAATGGCTGCGGGATAAGAGCGAAATGGTCAACTTTGAAGCTGCCAAGGCAATCGGGGAGATGCCAGACTTGACGGATGCCGAGATAGGCCAGGCGATCCATGTGTTGCAGCTGTTCTTGACCAGCCCACGCGCTGTCACCAAATTTGCGGCCATTCGCATCCTCCACCAATTCGCCTCGTTCAAGCCGGATGCCGTACGACAATGCAACCCGGACATCGAGAGCCTCATATCGAACTCGAACCGATCAATCGCTACATTCGCCATTACCACACTCCTCAAGACTGGTAACGAGTCATCGGTGGATCGTCTCATGACACAAATTAGCACTTTCATGTCGGAGATCACCGATGAGTTCAAGGTCACCATTGTCGAGGCTATCCGAACCCTATGCTTGAAGTTTCCTTCAAAGCAAGCGCGTATGCTCACTTTCCTCTCCGGCATCCTTCGCGACGAAGGCGGCTACGAGTTCAAACGAAGTGTGGTGGAGAGCATGTTTGACCTGATCAAATTCGTGCCAGAAGCTCGGGATGAGGCTCTTGCACATCTCTGCGAGTTCATCGAGGACTGCGAATTCACCAAGCTGGCTGTTCGTATCCTACATGTCCTTGGTATGGAAGGGCCAAAGACCGCACAGCCCACGAAATACATTCGCTACATCTACAATCGAGTGGTCCTGGAGAATGCGATCGTACGAGCAGCTGCCGTCACCGCTCTTGCGAAATTCGGCGTTGGGCAGAAGGACCCAGAAGTCAAGAAGAGTGTCGGCGTCCTGCTCAAGCGATGTTTGGATGACACTGATGATGAAGTTCGCGATCGTGCTGCATTGAACCTGCGGCTGATGAAAGATGAGGATGACGACTTCTCGGGACGCTTCGTCAGGAATGGTAAGCGCATCTATTGCAAACACACACATGCAGTACTAAGAACTTGCAGACTCCATGTTCTCTCTCCCGGTTTTGGAGGATCAGTTGGCACACTATGTGAATGGCGGCTCAGCTGAGGCCTTTGCCAACCCATTCGACTTCTCTAACGTTCCAGTTGTCACCCGAGAACAGTCGCTCGCCGAAGATCGGACGAAGAAGCTCACCACGGCCACACCGACGCTCAAAGCACCAACTATCGGACCCAAGAAGACAGACACGTCTGCCGCCGAAGCCGCGGCTCAAGCGACAGTGGCTACGCAGAAGTATGCTTCGCAGCTCGGAGCTATTCCCGAATTCTCCTCATATGGCGGCGTCCTCAAATCATCACCTGTCGTGGAGCTTACCGAGTCTGAAACGGAGTACGTCGTGTCTGCGGTCAAGCACTTGTTCAAGGAGCATGTCGTCATCCAATTCGACATCAAGAACACTCTGGCCGATTACGTCCTTTCCGATGTGTCTGTCATCTGTACACCTTCATCCCCTGATGAGGAGGAGGAAACGCCTCTCGTGGATGACGGCTTCGTCATTCCTGTCGACCTGCTCAAGTCTGAGGAGCCTGGCACTGTATATGTGTCATTCTCGCGACCCGAGGGACAGTTCGTTGCCGCATCATTCACCAACGTCCTCAAATTTACCCTCAAGGAGATTGATCCGGCGACCGGTGAGCCAGAAGAAGGCGGCTACGAAGATGAGTACCAGACCAACGACCTCGAACTTGACGGGTCGGATTACGTGGTGCCTGCCTTTGCTGGATCATTCGACAATATTTGGCAAGGTCTGCCAGATGCAGAGGAAGCAAGCGAGACGCTGCAACTCAGTCACGCGAAGAGCATATCTGAAGCTGTTGAGCTTCTTGTTAAAGCCCTAGGCATGCAACCACTCGAGGGCTCCGAGGTTGCACTATCGACGAGCACGCATACATTGAGATTATACGGCAAATCAGTCACAGGTGGAAAGGTCGCCAGTCAGATAAGAATGGCGTTCTCGGCGAAGAGCGGCGTTACGGTGAAGATCACAGCGAGGTCTGAAGAAGAGGGACTTGCTGCATTGGTTGTCGGAGGTGTGGCGTAAGTGCTATCCACAGTCCGATGAGTCGGAGTAGCATAAATGATGAAGACTGCGCCGGAAAGCTTGGTGTACACGGGCGTCGAGGCGCATCATTGATAGGGAGGATCGAGACGATTTAGCGTGGAGACTGCATGGCTTTTTCTGGGTTTGCTGCTTTTCAAGAGACAGGCAAGAGAAAAGCAGAGTGCGAGGAGCGCATTAGATTTTGTTGAACATGATTACCATTTTCGATTATTGCCGAGTGATCTGTGGTCGTGATGTGAATTTGATGACGGCACACAAGCCACTGACCGTCTGTTCGTTTCAGGGTATCTCAGCCTGGCAAGCTCTTGCAATCTACAGCTCATCGTCCCATCATAGCCAACCTCGCAGGATGTATATCGCCATCAGCCACTGGAGCAGCAATAGTATCACCGGCCAACTCCGCCTTCTTCTCCTTCCTGTCCTTCCCTCCCTTCTCCTTCCCACCCTCCTGTCTCTCCTTCTTCGCCTTCTCCTTCTTCTCCAACTCCGCCCTCCGCTCCCTCTGCTCGTTCAACCTAATATTCTTCTCCCGAATCCTCTCTTTCCGCTCTCCACTCTTCCCTCCACCCCCACCAGCCGTCAATTCCACATTAATCCTCCTCGCCGTATCCTTCTTCCCTTTCCCCTTCCCAGCCCCACCATTCCTCCTATCAGGATGCATCCCACTTTCATCTTCTTTCTCCGGCGCAGTAGGATCCGGCACCACCTCCCCACGATCTATCGCTTCCGGATCAAAGAGACTGTGATGGAAGACTTTGAGACATGTTTTCATTCGATCGTAGTTTTCGAATTCTAGGAATGCGAAGCCTTTGGATTTTTTCGTTTTGGGGTCGGTGCGGTGGCGGAGGGTGAAGGGTTGGAGTTTGGCGAAGTGCTTTTCGAGACTGGAGTCGGTGGTTTTGAAGGGGAGATTGCCGACGAAGACGATGAAGCGGGACTTTTTGGGAGGTGCTGTTGCGGTGCCATCGGATGTGGTGGCTGTTGTGTATTTTTTCGTCTTTTGCCGCTTCTTTTCGGGAGGTTGTGTGGATGATGCTGCTGTAGGTTCGGCAGTGTCGTTCGCGGAGGTAGATGCTAGCGTAGGGTCGGCGGTCGTGTCGGAGAACAACTCGCCGGCTTTGCGCTTCTTCGAAGCTTTGGACTTGGTGGGCTCTATGGCAATCTCAGGCGCATCGTTGTTCGCATCGTCGTCTTGCTGAGGAAGCGCATCAGGTTCAGCGACTTCCCTGTGCTTTCGCTTTTTGCCCTTTTGCTGCGCTCGCTCGGCATCGCGAAGAGCCTTCTTGTCTTTTCGTGACAGTGTACTCTCTTCCTGAGACATGGCGGGCAGATATGTTGGACACGATTTCAATGTCGAGGATCTTTCTCGAGCAGCTGTCGAGGATTTCTGCGGACAAGCTTCGGAACATCGGCAGCGGCTGCAGCCCGCACTCCGCATGCAGGGTCCCATTAGCGCAAATCACTCATCTCGTCTGGGCAGGTGCTATCAAGCGATTCCTTCAGCTGCCGTGTAGTGGTTGAGGGTGGCCACGCTTGTCAGAATCAGCATCCATGGCCAATACGCGTCTGTTGCTACCTAATCAGAACTGTTGTTATTGTCTTTCTACCACGCGATCTTTCTTTGTGTCTTGAGCATACTCATCTGCTCGTGCCAAGACTATCACGAGCTTTGTACCGCTCTACCAAGATTCATCAAGCATTGATTAGTTGGGGAGATACGCTCAGCCATGGCTCCTTCTGCCGACCCAACCAAGCACGACATTAGTGTGGATGCACCAAGTGAATCGACTCCTCTCCTCGGTGCTCCAGATTCTGCTCCTGCGACTGCCGACTACGCCACCAATGGCTCATCGAACGGGCACGCACAGAATGGCACGAAAGTGGCCCAAGAAGAGAGCAAGCCAATGCCTTACACTCAAGTCATCGTGCTCTGCTATGCCTCTCTCGCCGAACCAGTGGCCTACTTCGCCATTTTCCCCTTCATCAATGAAATGCTGGCCCGAAATGGAGACCTTCCTTCCGAGTCTGTAGGCTTCTGGTCTGGATCCATCGAATCGCTTTTCAGTCTGGTGCAAATGGTTCTCATGATCTTCTACGGACGAATGGCAGATCGCATAGGACGGAAACCCGTCCTTGTGTTCTCGTTAGCCGGAGTTTCGGTGGCAACTGCATTGTTCGGGATGAGTAGGAATTTGTGGCAGATGATTCTTTTGCGATGCGTGGCGGGCCTCTTTGCCGGTACGGTGGTGACGATTCGAACGATGCTGAGTGAGATTACGACCAAGGAGACTCAAGGTCGGGCGTTCAGTTGGTATATGTTCACCAGGAACTTGGGCATTTTCGTGGGGCCTCTGCTGGGTTCGTCTTCTCGTGGCTCCTACGTGGACTCTCGGGGTGTATATGCTAACATCTTGTAGGAGGCGCCCTAGCCAATCCAGCACAGCAGTTCCCGGGCACCTTTGGTCACTCTCAGTTCTTCATCGATTACCCATATGCCTTACCGACTTTCGGCGCCGGACTGATGTGTGCCAGCAGCACCCTGGCCGCTCTGTTCTTACTCAAGGAAGTATGTTCACTGATCCTCCTGGCCACTTCTTGCATCCCGCTAACTTCTCTCAGACACTAAAACGCGACGAAAGATCATCCTCCAAGACCACAGCACCACCAATGACAACATTCGAGATTCTGCGCGCTCCGGGCGTGAGTCTTGTTCTATTCATCCTTGGACACACCATGACTCTCGCTCTTGGATACACCGCAACGTCTCCAGTGGTCATGTTTGAGCCCGTGGACAAAAGTGGCTTTAATTTCACCCCAGCACAAATCAGTTATTTCCTCGCCACTGCAGGGGCTTCCCAAGCACTGTGGACGCTCCTGGTCTTTCCGCCTCTGGAACGATCGATTGGGAGCAAACGGATCCTATTCTACTGCAGCATTCTATGGGTCTTTTTCATGGCGGCTTACCCTGTTGGCAACGAACTGCTTCGACATGGCAAGGACACGGTCTTTTGGGTCTTCATGTCGTTGGTCATGGTGATTGGCTCTAGTGTGAGCATGGCGTTTGGTAAGTCTCTACCTCTCCTCTATGCATGCTCGACCCACGAGGAACAAACCACTGACGTGTGTCGCAGCTGCCGTTCAACTCCTCATCAATGACATCTCGCCCTCCAAAGAAGTACTCGCCACAGTGAACGCCCTATCACTGACTGTCAGCTCGGGTGTTCGAGCTGTAGCTCCGGCGCTGTTCACGAACATCACAGCACTGGGAATTCAGTGGGGCTGGGCGGACGGTCATCTGGTCTGGTTCATTTTCATCGCTCTTGCAGCTTTGTTAATTGTAGTGACACGATTATTGCCAGACGAAAATCCTAGCAAAGCACCAGATGGGAAGAAACAGAATGGACCGGCAAGCTCGACCCGCCCGAATGACGGAGCGGAAGCTTGAACCAGTCTGACGTTGGACAGAATTGTGAAATTGTTTCACAACGTCCGGTCACGATGTGGATGTCAAGTCTCACACCAGAGAGTACATTGTGAACACGGTTGGTGGCAGCAACCATCGTTGTCTACGCCGACAAGATCACCTGGATATGCGACATCACTTGGGAGCGCGCACCGAGCGGCCACGCCCTCGATCAGCCACCGAGAACCCACGTCTACTTAGCAGCGCGCCTGCACGCGGCTATGAAATCTGGATTACACTGACAAGAAGGTGCAGAACAAACATTTGGCACCTGGGAATCATCTTGCCGCTTTGCAGCACTCAAGACCAGGATTCCGGAGCAGGGCAGGTGAGGGGCGGGTAAGAAAAATAAGGTAACTGCATCTCCAAGGGATATACAGGTGCAGGATGATAGCAGGAGTATCTGTAATGTGTTTACAGGTATTCCTCATGTTGAGAGGACAAACATTCGCATTTATCGTCACAACGTTGAAATGTCATTACCATCCAAGATCGCCACCGTTCACGGCATGCAATGCAACAAAACAACTCTGCGCCATATAGATCCTGGTCGATCACTTTTCAGCACTCATCGCTCCCCCAACCTACATCGCCTCTCCCGTTCGCCTGATTCCATACGCTAGCGCCAGTCTGTAGCAAGCCCACCGCAGCGCCAATTCCACCACCCCTCAAATTCACATTCGGGACACGAATCTCCGAACGTCTTCGCTCTGTATTGACAGCAACATCGGCAGGCATGTCGGTCGCATCGCCATGAAACTTTTCCAATACCAGATTCTGCACCAGATTCGCATGCCGCTTAATCCAACCACTTTCACTGATCGTCGCGTATCGCTCAACGCTGCCTTCTGGTCCATTATCGTACATTTTCCAGTACCAGTTCACATGGTAGACGGACCATCTCTTGGTCATGAAGTAAAGAATCGGCCAGGTGATAAGCCAGAGGAATGTGAGATAGAAGATCCACCGGATCCAGGTAATGCGTGCAGTGTTGATCCAATGTGGCGAGTAGATGTCCACATTCTTGTCGACCATGGGGTACGTGATGTCTATGCGGCCGCGGTAGTGCGTTGCTCGCACGAGTTTCTCGAGCGCGGGCGTGATCTGTTCGATATCGAGACCGTGGACATGACGAGATATGCGAAAGATCTTGAGCCAGCTTTTGCTCGAGCAGAAGTCTTCGCACCATGCTGTGAGAGTGGGCTTCTCCTCGTCGCCGACTTCGATATCCTGCTTGTATCCTTTTGCTCTCGTTTTGCGGAAGCTGCCTCGAAACGCTTTATCGCCATTGTCGACAGTGTAGGCTTGGCAAAAGTTGCCATTGCCTGGCTCAGGAAGGAAGGGTTGGAGACTGAAGACTATGTCGAAGTCGTAGACTCGTTCCTTCTCCTTCTTCTTATTGTTTGCATGTGCTGTGTGCTGCCAATGCGAGCCTTGAATGCGCATCAAAGGACGAGGAGGGACGTTGCGAAGGTAGTTTGTTATGTAGTCTTGCAAACTGGCGGGTTCCATGAGCGACTCTTCCATGCGTATGCTCGTTTCGCAGCCTATGGGAACGGTGTGCGAGCTGGAGGCATGTTGCCCAGGGCGATGTAGGGTTGGCTGAGATATGCTGCGATATGCGTCGGTGGGAGCGGATGAGGTATTGGTTGGAGCGGCCACGCTGTCATGGTATGACGGCAGTTCTGGGAGGTCATCGCCGTACTCGTAGTCGCTTCGTGTGGTGTGAAGAGACACGGCTTCGGGGTCATCGCGATAGCTGGAAGGCGGCTGTGCCTTGGATGGAGGAAGCGCCGCTGCTGCTCGCTTGTGATCGAGCTGATGTGCCATGGTCAACGGTGTGTGCCGTTGGTAGGACAGCGCGAGCAAAGAGAGTGTGAAGACAAGATGAAAACAATGACAGGAGACAGGATACCACCTTTGGGCCCGGCGCCAGATGCTCAAGATAGCACAACGCGTGTCTGCAGCAGCGCGGCTGAAGTTTCAGCGCCGCGATCCTTTGGCGGAAGCGAGGCAGGAGCTCATTGGCTTGCTGCCTGCGACACGAAGAACATGTCTGGTGGCCATACCAGTATGTAACAGACGGTGCGAGTAGAACATGAGCGAGATGAAGTGGTACGTTTGTTGGTCTGTAGATGAAAGAAGATGGACGTCGACGTTGGCTGCTGGGTGGGGCTCATGCACGCGGGCTCAACTCCGCTACCGCTGCCGTGAATACGAAGGGAGGTGCATGCCACGTCTCGCTTGCCTCGACCTCGCACCACATGCAATTCCATCACCAGTATGGCGAGCGTATCAAGCAGCAGACGAAGAGCACATCTATGGAACGCGAAGTGCGTCGAAGAACAATGACCACAATTTCGTCGTCTACCGAATGAACCTATTCGCACCTCCGTCCGCAGCGATATGAATTCCAATCTTCACCCGAACCCTCCGACTCCATGGCCATTCCTAGGCCTGTCTCGTTATTGGTCCTCTCCAGAACTCGCCTCGTCAGCAGGCAGGTTTTGTTTCAATGATGCCCAACGCGTCTCTCTGCTGAAGTTCGTCCCAGACATCATGAATGACCGGTTGGCTCTCTTTAGTCCACCGGCTGCCTGATGCATTCTCCTGAAACATCGACATGGGCCGCGCTTCTTTCCGCCTGACCCTGCGGGCAACGTAGCGGCCCGGGCAGCATACAAGGCCACGCTCAACGGTCCTGCTCGATTCAGGCCCTACGTTGGTTGTTTGAAGTCCTCGCAACAGTCAAGAAGTCGTTCCTCACCCATCCACGAACGCGTTGAGCGGAAGGCTGGCAACGACGGCGTAGTTGGGCATATCGACAACCTCCGCGAGCTTCATGTCCACGGCGACACTGCAAAGCATGTACGCGTCAAGCTTGGACATGCCCTTCTCGCCTTGAAGGTATGCGAGCATTCCACGAACCGCCTTTCTGGTCGCTTCAAGCAAGTCCGAGTCGATTCCCATGGTGTTGTACGTTCCACAATCCGGGAGAATGTCTTCTGCGGCCTTGGGTGGACACGAGAAATGCGGAGACTGCACCCATGGCTGGTTCTTCTTTACCGTGAATCGCAACGTCACCTGCATCGGAGTTTCGATGGCAACGCCGCATACTTCGCCATCACCTTGTGCCGCGTGACCATCTCCACAGCTGAACAGGGCACCGGGAGTCTGCACTGGAAGCAAAAGTTTGGCACCCTTGGTGATGTGCCGACAGTCCATGTTGCCGCCTGTGTCACGCGGCGGTATCGTCGAAAACTCGCCCTCCTCCCCAGGCGCGATGCCCATGGTGCCCATGAAAGGTCGTCGAGGGATCCGGATCTTGTCGTTGAACCAGGCCACGTTCTCGCCCGCCGGCAGCTGCCAGATTTTCAGGTGCGGCTCAGTGAATTCATCGGCCAACAGACCAAAGTCGGGGATGACGGCCGTCCATCCCCAGTCGGCTGTCTGCAAATCCACCACCTCTACTTCCAGAGCATCGCCAGGTTCGGCTCCATGCACATACACTGGCCCGAATACCGGATCCGCCTTGGACGTGTCGAAGGATAGCAAGTCGTCGACCGAGGACCGCGAAGTGATTTGTCCGTTTCCTCCATCGATACAGTCAAATGTCACGACATCTCCAGATATGACAGAGAGCCGGGGCGGTTCATCCTTGTTCCACTTGTGGTGAGATTGGCCACGATGAATGTGGTGGCACTGATGGGAGTCCTTCCTCATGGCAGTCATGTCTGAATGCCTGGCTTGTAACGACTGTGGGGAGAGATGACTAGCGACGACACAACGGCCAGCAGCGCGCACCTTTAACACTCGTCATTCGGTAACGAGGCACAACAAGCTTACCGGAAGAGGGCGAATGCGGCTCATGCGTCACGACGGTGTGGCGACCGTATCGGGAAGGTAGCCTTTGCACAGCTTAGACGCTACTCCGCGACACAGACACGGCCCTATCATCCATCACACGCAGCACATTGGAGGCACAGCTCACCGGTACCTTCCTTGTCTGACAGACCATTGAAACATCTAGAGTCGCAGGCCAGCAAGTCGGGCGCGGCGAAGTCGCATTGCAAAGGGAAATGGTCTAGGCCAAAAGTGGAAGGTGAGTCGAAGTATTGACTGCCGACTTCGGAAAGATCGACTTCGTGAGACAATTATATGGCGCCGCGTTGGTCTTGTTCAGCACTTGGCCTTCTTGACCGTCGGGCAGACCTCGCGATCTGATTGCTTCGACGTCGAAGTGAGCGCATTACCAAGTCGGTTCGCTCTGGCTTGTGCGGCTGGTGCAATGTCTTGTCGTGACCTCTCGTGGTGGATGGGGTGCATGTACGAGATCCGTAACTTTTCGCCCGTGGCGCCGATCTACAGCAGCACGTGGCAGCCTCGTCAAAAGTATGATACCGGATTGATGGGAGTGGATTGGACGAAGTTTTGCCGCGCCCGCTTGTTAGCTTTGGTATACGGACCACACGCATCGACACGCCTGGGCAACAGCTCCTCAACATCCTATCCGCTCCTTCAGCAGGCGTCGCAACAAGGTCTCGATGCTGTAGCGGAACAGTGTATCCAAGCGAGAAGCAGCCACAGCCGTAATGGACTTTCTTTTGCAACATGCCGTGCTCGTGCGGCGAAGCGACGACAAGAATCCTCTGACACGACTCCGCCGCATCGGCTCGGATACCAACTTACTTTGCGATGCTCGCCAAATCGCCTTGGCCCCGACTTCACTCTGCTCGATTCGGGCGAGCAAGTCGGTTCGCATCGTCAATCCCTAAGTGCTACTCCTACCCTTCAATAATCGAGAGCACATCTGTTCGGTTCGCATGCGCACAGCCACTGCGTACGCTATCTAGTTCCGTCATGGAGCAAGCTGTTACCCGCACCTGTGCTGCCTTCCATGAGCACATAGCGCCCGATACCACGACTCAAAGCGGATTCAGGTGCCACAACACAATCGTGACACTAGCCAATTCCTCATGACCGCGCGGCGTGCACGGGTGTGTGCATACTGGAGCTCTTCGACCATGGGCGAAGCTGAGTGCAGATCTGAAACGACAAGCTCAGCTCCTGCATGTTTACATCTGCCGTGGCCAATACCTCATCGAACACGGCAGCTCTATTGAAGTAGAAGCCACGCGTAGCTCGGAACAATGTGGTCGGGACATGACGACGCTTCGTCGCATCGATGCGACCGCGACGGCACCTTCCATTTGCGATAGACGTCCACCCTGTACCACCTTTGCCGATGAGCAGATCATTTCTGAAGTTTGCGGACCTAAGGTCCGGCTGGCTATTTGCCTCCGACTTCGCTGGCTATGCTGCCCGATCTCGATCAGAACTCAGACTCGAAGCTGATGCCGATACAACGAACCGAACACATTCTCGGCCCGTTCAACGATGGCGACATGTCGTTATCTCTTCACCAAAGAGCGCCCGAGGAAGTGTACGGCTCATTTTCGTGATACATGTTCTTCTGGAACTGATGAGGTGGTTCAACGAGAAGGAGATTGCGATTTGTTGTGCTGCAAACGTAACGACATCTTCGATTTCGCTGTGACTAAAGTTGAATGACAGGTTCGGTTCTCACTTGCACACCTCTGTCACCTGAAATCTTTACTTCACTAACAGAACTAGCTCCCCAGCTCAGGCCAATATGACATCCAGTACTGGCCTTTTCTATGACCAGAGCAGTGGTGAAAATCCCCGCCAAACCGACGACTGTCGTTATACGTGGAACTCACGTGTCCATCGGGATCCATACAGGGAAACCAGTCACTATGCAATTTCTCCGCACCCATCAGATGGATCACTTGGGGCAGGTTGCTTCTTGATTACTGATCGGTGTTAGGCCTAGTCTCAGACCACCAGGTCGTGTCGTGCCTATGGCGCTCTTTGGCGATATATCGGTCCCGACAGTACAGTAGATGTACACAGTAGTCTGATGAGCAACAAAAATTTCCATCGACCACGAGGCTCACGTTTGTTCTGTCTCTGCAGAAGCTGAACTCGTGCGACAGCTTGCTGATTGGAAGAACGAGAAGAGAAGAGGGAAAAAAAGGTGATCGTAACATGCACATTTGCTATCCATCATATAATACTCGTCCCTGCGTCATTCAATTCGTGTCATACAAATCGTCGTAATCAACTATCCCCATCTTCATGCTTCTGCCCCTTCACCTCATCCGAGCTTCTTTGCCTCATGATGCGATTTTCCCTTCTCCATAGAGTCCACACTATCCCGCTGCTTCGCCATAGAGTCCTTCTCATCTCCGACACTATACGTTTCAGAGACATTCCGCGAGTGCGGAGCACTTTTCGAAGCAGGTCCAGTAGTAGCGAAGCCAAAGATTTCTGAAACACATTTCAAATGCTCTTCAGTCACTTTCTGTTCGGATTGTTGCCTCTTTCTCCTCCTACGATCGAGGAAGAGAATTAGAATAAAAAGAGCTGCGAGAGCGAGTATGGCGCCAATGACACCGCCGGCTATGGCGGGGACGGATGGGCCAGCAGATTTGTGCTCAGATCGAGGGAGATTCGCGTTCGAATTCGAGTTGGAGTTCGCTGGGAGGGGAAGTGCTCGGATTTCCCCTTCTGTGCTCTGATGTTGGTCTTCGTCAAGAGTGAGGAATTCGACGTCGTAGCCGCAGTGTGAGCCGAGGTATTGGATAGGTTCGAGGAAAGTGTCTGATATTTGTGCTGGTTTGGCGCAGGATAGACATGCGTTGAATGTGTTGATCCACGTCACGTCGGAGCAGAAATTTGTTTTTTGATTTGGGGTTGTTGCGGTGCCTAAATGTCTGGGTCAGCGTTCTGGTGCAGAGTTCAAGAGATGGGTCGAGGACGAACGGCATTGTGTAAGGCAATCTGCTTGGCGCGGGATATGACCTGGGTCCATTGCTATGGCTGACGCTGTAGCGATGGAGAGCGTGAGTGCGAAGGCTCGCAATGCGGCCATGATTTGGCTCGTCGAAATTGAAAACTGAGCGACTGATTTGTTGACGATCTTATCGCAATGCCAGCGTATCAGCCTCTGGTAATCTGAAGGTGCTAAGGATTCGGCGCTCTCAATAATTCTCGTGTCGTGGAGTGGTATTGAGATGACGAGCTGCGGAGCTCAGCACTTGTGATATATAGTGATCTTGAAAGGCTGGTCGGTTTTGTCTCGAGGCAATGCTGGGCATGAGTAAATCGTGATGGCGTCGTTTCTGGCGTTTGGCTGTTTAATGGCGCGTTATCGTCGACGTTCAACAGTGGCTGGACATGGCTGTTCTGGTCCTGATGTTGAATATGCACCGAGCAGCTTTCTCTCGCAATCGAACTGGAACCTGCCAATGATTAGAGAGCAGTCAGTGTTGCATAGTTTCGGTGGTTGCATCGAAGGTAGCGTTGGGCAATCGTGCAAGTGAACGGCGGTCACCCATTACTTGAACGTTTGTAACGGTCGAGCAGAGGGCAACAAGGTCATGATTCACATTCCGCAGCTTCGTTCAGTATAGCAAGGCCGGAGAATTCTAAGCGAGCTGCTGTGACAGCCCCAATCTTCCGCAGCTCGTATGGACCAAGACATATGCTTGGCACGCAACGCATGCCGAGCAGAGGAAGATTTTGGACATCAAGATCAATAGTAGTGTCGCTATGCCGCGTGAGCAGTGTAGCAGCTGTCTTGCAGCAAGCACACTGCCACAATGGTCCATGGCAGTGGTACTGGACTGCATTTTCGGCTGCGTGTCCGATGCTTGCCGTTTTGGGATGGTTGGGTGCGGGCGCTGCACGAGCAACACGATGAACAGTCCTCGTCACCCACGGCATGGTGTGCGATGCAATTTCGATGTCGAGAGGGAAGAGGAGATGAGAGCATGAGCGTGAGATGAGATGTGTGACAGATGACGGGCGGAAGTGGAGCGTGGAGTGGGAGGTTGCCCTATAGGCAGGCCGTGAAGAAGGTTTGTGGAGTAGGCAGGGAGCCGGGATGCTGCGATTCTGCTTACTCCTCATCTGCCTTGTGGCCGGTGCGTTGCGGTGGTGAGCGCGCAGTCACAACCCGCACTCCTTCCACATCCCCCGTCGCAAGCTGCCCCGAGCATGGGCAGGTGGTGGAATTGAGTAGGCGAGAAGAGGAGTCCACGCCAGAAAACCAGACTCTCATCACATGCGCGAGGAGAAGTTGCGGGCGCGACAGCACAGCACACACGACCTTCCCTCGCACCCACCTGCGCCGCGCGACCACAGCTCCACCGGGCCCCCATTGCCAAGCTGGCACGACGACACGAGACGAAGCTGGAAGGCGAGCGAGCACGCGCGACGCCCTCGCTGCGAATCCGAGGGGGGAAGAACTCGCAGCCCACAGTCGTCTGGTGTCGCTGCCAGATGCATTCATCGCCGTGATCCGACATGACGGAACCGCAACAGACCGAGGCCACGCCAGCTGCAGCAGCTCCCGCAGCAGCAGGCACAAACGACTCACCCACCGCCGCGACCGCGCACGCGACTACGAGCAAAGACAAAGATGGCCCCAAATCGCCCAAGCGAAAGGCCTCCGAGGCGACCGGCAACAACAACACAACCAACAATAACGCCGCCGAGAACAATGGCGAGGGCAAGAAGAAGAGGCGCAAGGTCAATCACGCCTGCGTATACTGTCGGCGCTCGCACATGACCTGCGATCTGGAGCGGCCGTGTGCTCGTTGTGTCAAGCGTGACATTGGCCATCTGTGCCACGATGAGCCTCGGGAGCCCGCCAAGAGGAGCAAGAGCGACATGGGCGTGGCAGACATTGCTCCTGCCCCGGGCGAGGGCATGCAGCTGGCAAATGGCCACATGGCACATCCTCATGGGAATGGCATGTCACACGTCAATGGCGGCTCGCAAACACAGCTCGCGCAGCCTACGCCGGTCTCGCCGCGGACGCTGCAAAGGCCCATACCACAGCGAGGAAGCAATGCTGGCCTCTTTCAGAACGTGGACTGGAACAACAATCCTCTGCACAGTCAGTTCCAGGACATGCACCATCTGCATCCAAATTACATGTTCAACACGTCCGAAGTGACCAATGAGTACAATCTGCTCAATGACTTCCTTTCCTCTTCTATCATGGAAGACGGCGCCATGTATAACGACTCGGATGCTCAGGCGCTTTTCAATGACCCGCTCCTGGCCACATCCTCCATGACTGCCCATCTCACGAATCCAAACCTCAGCACACAAATCGGTCAGCAGCCAACTTCATCAAATGCGGGCCAGCAACAACAACATCAGCCACAGCCACAGCAACGGCCAACCTCGCAGCAGATGCAGCCTCCCACCCAGCCCCATCTACAAGCAGGTCAGGAGATATCACGGCCTGGCTCGACCTTTCCCATTGACTCTCGAGCGCGAGATAAATTCTATATGACTGCTGCAGATCCCGCTGGTCTCTCGTCTGCGGAAGATCGGTTGCACAAGCTCTTGAAAGCCAAGTATGATGCCGGAATGCTCAAACCTTTCAACTACGTCCGTGGCTATGCTCGCCTGAATCAGTACATGTCGAAGAACCTCACACGAGAATCACAATTACGAATATTGAAGCAGCTCGATCGTTTCCGACCCAAGTTTCGCGAGGCAATGCAGTCTCTCACAGATATGCAGTTGGTGCTGGTTGAGATGTGGTTTGAACGAAGCTTGATGGAGTATGATCGCGTCTTTGCTTCCATGGCCATTCCCGCTTGTTGCTGGAGACGAACAGGAGAGATCTTTCGTGGCAATGCGGAAATGGCCGAGCTTGTGCGTGTGCCTGTCTCGAATCTGCGAGACGGCAAGATGGCCATTCACGAGATTGTCAAAGAGGACAGTCTCGTCTCATATTGGGAGAAGTTCGGGGCCATTGCTTTCGATCAGTCCCAGAAAGCCATCCTGACCAGCTGCACTCTCATGAGACCTGCGCGGAGAAGGGAGGATGCGGACGAAGGAACGAGCACTGCAGGCAAGGATGGCAAGACCACGGAGAAGGTGAAGATGGAAGCTGTACGATGTTGCTTTTCCTTTACCATTCGCAGAGATACCCATAACATGTGAGTGGTGATTTCTGTTGCCGTCTACAGCGCAGGCTAATCTTTGTTGCAGACCATCCCTCATCGTAGGGAATTTCCTTCCCATCACCGAGCGACGACAGCCAAATGCGCAGCAATAGGAACGCTCGCGCCAGGCGGCTGATCATCGCTATGTATTTACGCCCGACAAAGCTGATGACCTGTGGGCTGAGCCTTGATTCAACAACGACTTCAATGAGCGACTCCAGTTTCAGGGCACAGCAAACAACCACGATTTATGTGATTGTGTCAATTTCAGTATTTCTTTTCTGTACTGCGCATATTTGTAGATACCATTCTGCATCAAAAGCAAAGGAGCACTGCATGGGGAAGGACGGGAGTGGATTTGAAATATCAGACAGATGAGCGCGAGCTCTCACCCACGAAACGACATTGATCAAGCTGACTCATTTGTTCATCAGTAGCATTTCCTTACGAGGAGAGTGCAGCGTTCGGATCCAGTATGCGATAGAAAAAGGTGAAACCACGCAACAATACGGGAGACAGCAAGGTCGTCTCGGGCAAGTGAGTTTACTGTTTACTTTCCTGCAGGCTAGCGGCTTTACAAGCGCTAAGACCACGAGCCCAAGAGTCGCCAATGTTTGCGGCACAGGCGTGCATCACATGACTGTCCCTCTTCGCCCAGCTGTTGCCTGGGTCTTGTCCAACCACCTTTCTACTCTCGTTCTCCCCCATACACTTTGACAAAGCCGTCCACCATGGCTGCGAGGACTCGAATCCTGGAATACGTCCTGCTGATTGTCGCCTCACTAGCCCTTGTCTCTGCGACTGTTGGATATCCTGATTGCCGCAATCCGCAGTGCTTGCCTATCGCAGTTCACGATGCCCCAGGCGTGGGCTTTGACCTTACGGCAGGCTATGGGTAAGTCTTACAACCACAGTCTTGATTACAAAGCTTACACTCCCCGAGAGTATCAAGTGTGAACATCTACAATGGCCCTACCAAGGATCTCGTCAAAGTTGAAGCTGCGCAAGAGTACAAAGACTTAATTGTGCGATTGTCTGCAAGCCCCCCGTCTCGACCAAGCTACATCGACTCGCTCAAACGATGGTGGAACAAAAGATGCGGTCGCCCGAGCACTGCAGATGTGGGCATCATAAGCAATCTGATCCTCCGACTCAAGAACGCTACAGAAGCTGAGCTGGGCTTCAATCTGGACAAGATTGTTCTTTCTCACCTCCGGTTTCCCGCCTTGACGGCCGAGGATATTGGCGATGCGATCGAGTACGCCGGTCTCCAATCCTGGCTCCACACAAGCACTAACGGTGAATGGGACCCCAATCAATTAAGTCAGAACAGAGCTGCCCTCGCCGCGCACGGAATCAACCTTTGCCAGGAATACGGCTCCTGGCAAGTCTGCGTTGAGCCGATCTCGGCGAATGTATCAACGTTGACGGTCTATTATGCCTCGCTCACGAGAAGCGCGCTTCATACAAGCCTCGACACGTACTTGCAACCCTTTGAATTTATACCAGAACATGAACCGCACTTCTTCGACAGCGCACTCGGTCTGGACAACATGCCGCAATTTGGTTCCGAAGATGCATATTGGGATTCTGTGCGGGATAAACTCGTACCACGGAACGTTCGTATACCTATCACCCATGTTATCGTTGGAGGCGAGGCAGCAATGATGCCCGAATTCCGCAATGCGCTGCGGGAGGCTCTATTGAATGCTACGGTATCTCGAAGTGCAATCGACGGTATCTTCGCCGCTGATGAGTCATACCCATCGCCGTTGTATGCTGCTGCTAGAGGCGCAGCTTTGCTTGCTAGATGGCGACAGGAAGCACGGATGCATTGTTTTGAGAAGCTACGGGACTGCAATGAACGTAGGAGACGGGAGAGAGAAGGACTATCAGCAGCTACAATTTCAGGGGAGAAACCCGATTTGTAGCGATTGAAGGGAGTGGAGTGCTGTCTCAGGTACTTGCTTTCGCCCTAAAATGATCAGGATTTTGGCAGTGCGGACAGGATGAAGCATATAAGACGTGTAGACAGCAGAACAAGGTTAGTGGCGTGTCCGATGCAGAAAACCTTGGGAAGTTGAGTGATCCTATGATTGCTGTGACAGCGCCATTTCCATTATTCATAACTCGCAGATTCTTTGGCGGCGGAATTCATGATAAGAATTCGGGCCCCGCTAAGAACAGGAATGGCCTTTACATGGTTTTTTGCCTGCGAGGGTGAACGTGCACCGTATATGCCCTTCATCAGGACAGGTTGGGTTCCCGGCGACAGCGCCCGGCCAATAGATATTATTGTTAACCCTCACGGCCGAGTGGAAAATGTTGGAAGGATTGTCGGCACACTACGAGATCGGAGGTGGGTCGATTAGCACTTTGCCGAGACAATCGATCCTTGCGTAGATAACAAAAAATATAATGGGTATGTGTTTGGAAAATAACTTACACAGGCGGTAAAAAGTCCGTCCTGCGTGCATCTTATATCCCTCGGCACGCCAACTATTGCAGACGTAAGTAGATACACGGAGGTAGATAAGGGTGCGGTATAGTATACTAGAGTGGCAGAACTGATATGGAAATCCCTCTTTAGCAGTTTCTGCGATCATCGCCAGACCAAAGATAACGGTAAGTGTCGTTGGTTTCATTGCGGTAGTAGTGCTAACAGAACTCCTAGCTTCTAAATAGAACGATATAACAGCAGGTTGCTAATTTATATCCTAAGCAGAGCAAAACGTCCGCGTGTCTTTGCTGATATGTAATTTGGCCGTAGATTAGAAATCATGTGTTGAGTACCTCGTATCGTTGATTGTAAGAAACCCCGAGCCTGCCTAGGCTCCTATATATAAGACCTCGTGTCGCATACCGCTGCTTACAGTATATCTGTACTGCTTCCGATTCTCTTTCTCTATCCCGCGCGTGAGTGTGCCTTACTCCTCCGGACTAGGTCTAGGTCCTGTTTACCTCGTGTGGTTATTAATGCTAATTATTATCAAGTATAGTAGTGTTTGCCCAAGTGGTCCCCTGTCCTGGGACGGCCGTACCGAAGGTGATCAGTATTGAGTCATCCGCTAAAGCAATGGCAACTCGATACTCCCTCAGAGGTAAACGAGTGTGCATGCGTGCGGTCGGGTTCGATGTAATCGATGTCTATAGACGAGCCTGTTGCACGTCCGTATGTAACGAGCTTAATCTTTTGTATATCGAAGGGTTATGCTTGGTTCAGAAAGTACCTTCCACTTTTGCGTAAAAATAGCGTTCGACGCGACGCCGGTCATGGACGGCCACGATCTCAGTTGGCTATATTAGTGTTGATGTGCTTCAAATACATCTATCTGCAACCGGCAGCCGGACGTTGCAGCGGATATATTACTCGAATGTTTATATACTGCAACAGACCCAGTTTACATTCACATTTCTACGGCCACCATCCTGGGGTCTACGTTCTAGGGACAGCCTGTTACGGACATGAGATCTGTGCAGAGCTAGACTGAACAACATACTATATAGGTAGAGTCTAACGTAGTTGCTAACCACAATGCCTTATTCGACAAAGCTAAAGATAACCATGCTCTTGCTAGTACACTAGGGTGGGCATTCCTTAGAGGACTTGGAATAGAACAAAGCGTATATGCACTGCGGGAAAGCGCTAAAAATCAAGAATCAGAAAATTGTTGGCATAATGCCGCTGCGAACCTTTTACTTCTTTTTCGCAATTCGACTCTGTTTCTCTCCTACTTACCCATCAGCCCTTTTTCAAAGCTTGAGATATTCAGCTTCTATGCCAGAATGCATGGCGCACTGGGTGCGGCAATTGGGGTCACTATTCACTTCTACGCAGGATTCATCGTTCGCGGCTTTAACACATTCGTCGTAGTGATTGTGGACGCATGAGTGGACAGTTATAGGGCAGCATTTGTCCCCGACAGACCATCCGTATGTAAGGCCAGAGAGGAGTATAGTGCTTGTTGTGAAGATGACGAGCTTCATAGTGCCGAGACAACAGGTTTGGGAGGTTTTCCGGTTGGGCTAAATGGGTAAACTATAGGTGTAATAGGAGGAAAAAGGAATTGCAGCGGCGAGTGTCAGACGGATATAAATGCTGCAGGCGTCCACCATGCCAACCGAGGAGGTCCCGGTACTGCACAGCAACCTGCCCTAAATCTGCTTTCCTAAAAAACCTCTAGGGCTTGACACCACCTGTCTTGAGTGCCGATTTTTTCACGCAGAGTCAACGGATCGACACACTAATCCATCAGGTGGATTGCTGAGTTCAGTGACGTGATTCTGAGGTACATAGTCTATGTTCAGTACTTGGTATGCCAACTCTGTGCCTTGATCACTGCCTCAACCCTCTGTCTGGCCAACGATATTCTGAACAATCTTAGGATCAAAGGCCTTTCATGCCTGCGGCGATAACTCTCTGAGAGTAATTCTTTGGCGTTTTTTTCGCTACTCTCGCTGTCGAGGTTTGGACGCAGCTCATAAACCTTGGTTGTGAGGTGCTACCAAACATGCTTGATAGCGTTCAAATTGGGGCTATATTGCGGCCAGTCTTTCATTATTATCAACCAATACTCAAGGAACTGGCAGCATTGCTTACTCGATGGCGACAGGAAGCACCGCGTGGTACTTTTGAGCGACGCGACTGCAAAAATCGAAGGGCACGTAAGAGAGAAGCGAAATCCGCAGCTACGACTTCAGTGCAGAAATCGGATTTGTAGCGATTGAAGGGAGTGAGTGCTGCCCCATGTGCTCGCTGCACTCGCCTGACTACAAACCTGCGCATATCCTTTGTGTTTGAGCACCTTCGGTTGGCCAGTCGTCAGAGTTTACTTCACGTCTGGCTCCCCCTACGCCAGCACCCTCTCTACACATTCCCTAGCGGCACAAATCAAGGCAAGCGTCGGGATCATCGTATACGCCTAGAGTCACTCTTTTCCACAGCCGTCGCACTTTCAACGCTCATCACACTGTCGAATGAAGTAACTTATCAGGTTTACAGCCGTCGTGCGGCCGTGCAACCTTCCAAAAGCGTAAGCATGCTAGCTAAGCGTGTCTGTTGCACTAAACATGAATTCGAAGCACGTGACCGGCGTTTTTTCGACAGGGAGGAGCCGGAGCCGGAGTATTTCGTCCCAGTCCTGGAATTGCGAGAAACCCGCAGTAGCAGGATGCAATGCATACGCAATTCCGAAGCTTGTCTTTCGATCTGGTGAAATGTCGAAAGCCCCATGCTCTGCACTTACGTGGTGAAACATCGTATCGTCGACGGCAACCTCGATTTCAGCTGAGACAAATGGCTGACCACGCAGGAGCTAGAAGGCACTCGCAATGAGGCGGAAACTACGGCAAGACGAGTTCCATGCGGTCGTTGGTATAGCCAATAGCATCGCTTGTGTGGTATCCAGATTCTGCATACGACCATAAGATTCAGAATTGACGCATCAATTCGCTCAACAACAAGTCAGGGTATCGTGGAATACCACATGGGCATATATCGAGCCGCTTCTCCTGGTAAGGGATGGCTTCGCTTGTAGAACATCTACGCGCTTGATGGTATCTAGCAAGCATAATCGTTTCGGATCTTTTGGATCCGTCTCCGGCCATTCGGACCCGTCCTAGGCTTTTTATGTCAACCCATTGACTCGTAGCGCTCAGTGGCGCCTCAGATTGCGCGTCTTTCAGCACTGACAAACATTCGGAGATGAGAGATTTGACAATTCTTCAATGCCTGTACTGGGTCAAAACTGTACCTCAAAGGGCTATATCTCTAAACATGGTCTCCTATCGGGCAACAACAACAATTCGTAGACATTCGCTTCATCTCAGTCACACTCGTTCCCTCGATCAAGATCGCTTCAATGCATTTCCTTACTTCAATCGGCCTCGGGAGCCTTGCTCTTCTCGGCCCAGCAACAGCTACAAGGTCGAACGGCTCCTACTGCCCCGGACATTCCGTCTCCAATCTCGAACAACGGGCGATTTTCAACCAGTTCATCGAAATTTTCTACATCGAAAAGAACCTAACAGCGGCATTCCTTACACACGTCTCTGAGTCCTACATTCAGCACAATCCCGCCGTCCTGAGCGGCCGCGACATCGCGATCAAGGCGTTGGGGGGCTTCGATCGCTCTGGCACAACCTATACGTTCCTTAACGTGGGACTCGATGCCGACCGCGGCTATGTTCACTACAAGTCTGAGAGTGCGGGGACGGAGCCTGAGGCGGTAGTTGACATCTATCGCTTCGAGGGAAGCTGTATTCAGGAGCATTGGGATGTGATTCAGTCACGACCGGCCAACGCTACTAACCCAATGGCCTTATGGTAGAGGATATTTCCATCCACGACAGAAGTTTCGAGCCTGACAAGGGAGCGTCTCAAAATTTGGCATAGAGACAGGAGGTGTTCATCTTACGCGTTGCATTGGGGCTTCGATATCGTTACACTGTCGATCTTCATCGAAGTTGGGAAGAAAGTTCGCAGCGGATATGGTTTCACCATGGGGAAACACGACAGAAAGACGAAGGTTGCGCTCGACCACACTTCACTCTGCTTCTCACTATGTTCGAATTAGTACATCATGTACATCTTTATCATCAGTGATTACTGGCACCGAAATGCGGTTTTCAGGTGGTTGTTTCTGCGTTCGTAAGTCTAATGCAACGCGTCGCCCCTGAAACTCCATAGACAAGCGCAGACTTGCTCCAATCTGCATGTGCACTTTCATTGGGTAAACATTCTTGCAGATGAGCGGCTACGCTTGCGCGCCGTAGGTCAGCGGCTCTCGATGGAAACGTACAAGCTACTTTTGCCGTGCTTGATTCATCGAAGCCCGCAGCAGACCATCCACTTCGCATCCAAAGCAGAACCCAACAATTGTTCTTTTGTCCTTCGCATTCTCTGTTCTTCCATCTGCTAGTTAGAAAAGCTGGGCACAGGTCTCTTCAGCTTCTAATCGGCCACGGCACGGGCAAGCTCGCATCCCGGGCGATGCTATGCGTCAGCAAGCGGCATGTCCCGCCGTCGGGTCTAAATGTTCACTATACGAGATCGCGGTACCGACGACGATGACTTCGCGGGAAAACGTCCCTTGTCATTCCGTCGTGTGGTTCTCACGGGGAGAAGGTTGTCGTGAAGCTAGGAAAATCGGCATGTGATGGTCAGACCACGGATAGGGCGTACTTCAGAAGGGGCAAAGCAATCGAGGATCGTGGTTTAACCCGACCGCCATCGGCAATTCTTTTCTCGTGGGGAGACCATGGCATCGTTCGAGCAGCATGTAAAAGACAAAGCTGGCACCGATTGTGCATGTCGTTCAAGTCGTTCAAGGATCTGATCTCTAATCCATTCACCTGCAAACAAGTTCACCTAGCAACGTACCGGCAATATAGTTGTTCTCTGCAGTGGCACCTTTCTCTCAGTCAAGCTTGAGGTTAGTCACTCGTCCGGTGCGTACTTGTGCATCCGAGGACGACCATGGGCTTACCACAGATCGAAGGAGATTGAGTTCAGCCCCTGAGCATCGCAACCGGAATGAAGAGGAGCCGTTTACTGTCGGAGAAGGAAATGGGACCGCGAATTAGCCCAGGGATAGCGCGGAAGGAGGCACACCGTACGAATTCCCTTCGCGGCTCCGACGAAAGGTTTGGACGACACTGCGGAACGCTTCGGCTGAATGGTCATCGATGTGATTCACCAGCACGTGCCCAGGGGGAGGACTCACACAAGCATTTCCGCGCGCGAGTACCGTAATGGTCGATGCATTCGGCACGGGGAAGCGATTGTGCTTGGAAATGATCAGCCTCGAGAGAAAGTCCATTGAGTCGGCACCCTTTTCACGGTGCATACCGTCTATCATGGGGGAAGTATCTTATTCTACTGAATATAGCATACGGTCTTCGACGCGATGGCCAAGTTGCCCGAGCAGCTTCGCTCACTTTGATTTCAGACATCCTAGCAAAGGCAAGCAGACGTATAGCATACGCCGGAGCTAATACATACCCATCGTTCACCCCGGTAGTCTGACATGCGTCAAGCTTTTGTAGTCGCGGCCGTTAAAAGCTTTGCTTACGTGCCGAGCGGATCAAGCAATTGGAGTCTCCAGGTACCAACTACGTAGCACCATGTTGCAGCGGGTATTAGGGTTACGCCGTCCAACACATTCAAGCGGCCCGACTATATGGCGCTTCGTGAATACGTCTCCAGGCGTGCTTGTATCTGAATGTTAGTTGGAAGGGTCAAAATGACACCTACGTCTCTCAGCATATGGCGAGACATACCGTAGGGTCAGACCCCACTCGGCAGAATCGATCCCTTGCGTGGTCATACAGTGGCACTGAGCCTAGCTCCTTGATCTATACCATTCGTATCTTAGACATTTCACGACGGGCAGCGCAGTTGACCGGCCGACCCGACTGAGGCACTTGGCTTGAGGGTATAAAATCCCCTTCAGGCGCTGTTGAGAGTACAGCATCGACAACAAATCTCCATTCCACTTCTCTGCTACATCTCCAACCTACCGCGAAAGCATCAAACAACACTTTACGACACTCTCAAGATGGTCCAGATTACATCCGTCATCATGACCCTATTGGGCATTACTTGATTGGCTGTACGATCGTTCCCATCCACAGTCCTTAACGCAAATTGATCTCACTACTGACACGGAGCGCAGTCGGCTTGTAGCCAAGAGAACTGCTGCAAGAGGGTAAGACCACGCGACCGAGAGCTCAATATTTCAATCGTTGATAAATCCTAGGCGCACTGACCTGGTGACGTTCTCACCGATTGCGACGCAGGCTGTTGCAGCACGGTCAAGAAGGGCTGGTGGAAGAACGGTGTGTACGGAGAGTACTACTTCGGTGTCCCCTGCTAGGCATTGCCGAACAGTCCGCTGAGGTACTACTATGTGATGGGAGCTAAGCGGGAGAAGCTCTGACGAGAGCGATTGTGAATGGCGTGGTACAATTTGACACTGTATGCACGTAGCGTTCGTACGTAACAGTACCAACTGCTTGGGAGGCCAATCCCATTAGAGTGCTATGCTCCCCTGCTGTTCATCGTAAGGATAATGTCTCGCTGCAGTTGTATTGACAGTCAAGTGATACTAAGCTTGCCGTGTTGATATGCGTGCTAGCATAGTTGTGATCTTCGGACTATCTCAGATTGGAGCACGCTATTGAATGATATGTAGGAGTATTCAGGGGAGTCGTTTTCGGACTAGGCAGTCGTCCCTGTTCTGGTTTGTAGAGTTTGACCACGTGACCGGAGGAATCCACGACCGGAGAATTCTGCGCAGATTGAACGAGAGCCGGAGCATGACCCGCAGTGTTCCATACAAGTCGTCCCCGTTTGGCTAGCTTGAGCCAGCTTTGCAATGAGCATTTCCTGCCCATGTACGTTTCTTCCCACCTATGCGAGTAATGCAGAAGTCAGACATTGCATGCAGCATATCCATCCAACGAAAGCTCGAGCCCGTATCGCGACGCTTCCATATAGTTTCGAGGAAGTTTATAGTCTGCACCTCAGTTTCCATTGACAAGCCATCGACATAACTTGCCACTCCAGCGAGGACTTGTGCACGCTCATTTGGCAGGGCTTCGGCTGCTGCGATTGCAAAGGGCAGTGTGACTAGACTTGGAGCTTCTGCAGATATCGCGCGTGCAAGATCAAGATCAGCAAAAATACTCGCGGCCAGGACCTGAGCGACTTCGTCTTCTTCGCCGAACGGGTGACGGAGTCGGTGAATAAACAGCTTCACACATGTCTTGTGAACAGATACTTGGCTTTGCAGGTGAACCAGTTCAGGTGCCGTGAGTTCTTGGAGCACTTCTGGCGCTAGTCTCGGATGCCACGCCTTGACCTTTTCCTCTAGTACCTTCAAGCGCATGTCGACATTGCTTGAAATGCTCCTGCCTACGTGTATTTCACAGAGCTCATGCAAAAGACGGAAAATGCCGGGACAAGTACCCAGGAAGACCTCGGTGGCGAGAGGGTCCGCAAAGCTAGGAGGCATGTTCAAAATTGGCATCTGACGTTTGAAAAGACTGTCGGTAATGTCCATGGCAATATAGCTGACAACGACAGGATGGGAGATCATCTTTTCGCCGGCTTGTCCAAGTTGCCGTACGAAAGAAAGTATAGTTCTCGTAATGGGAGCATTGTTTGAGCCGAGAACACAATGGCCGTGCAGCGAAATGCTCGCACCTGACCAAAGCCATGGTACGAAATCTTGGTAGTCGCGTGGGTTAGGCATCTTAGCAAACCTGATGAGAGCTCGAGTGCCTCGCTCCTGATTGCTCTCATAGGTGCAACCAGGAGGATAGGTGCCAGTCATGACGTGTGTCAAAGACGCGTGCATGGACAGAAAGCCATCGCGAAGGTCGTCATAGCGCGCCAGAATGGATTGCACTGCCTGAACGTGCAGTCGACTGCAGATTCGGGGTGCTCGCATGAAATCGCCAAGATGTTGAGCACCGAGACCTTCGGTCAGCAAGTACTCGTCTGCTAGAGTCAGAGGCTTAGCCAGAGAACTCAATGGCCGAGGAGCTATTGTGAGATGGTGGGTTTCCTGATTCGTGGGTCGAGCATGCTTTGAGTGGGCACCTGCAGCATTCCTGCTTGCGCGGGGCCGGCCGCGAGGACATACGGGCCTCTGAGTCGTGCATGTCTTGTTGATTCGATTGCATCGGTGGCAGGCTGCACTCCCGGTCGGATAGACACACTTCTCCTTCAACCTGTAGCAACTGTCGCAGACTCTGCGGGTCGTGCACGGCGATGATTTCCCTGGGATCTTGTCGCGTGTCGACCTATGAGGCGACGACGATGTCTCAAAGCTTCCGTGGTGCATGGTTTCGCTCACGCGTGGTCATTTTCAACGATTCTCGCCCGGGACGTTGATATTGTTGTTGGCGTGAAGACGGCAGCTGGCCCGATCGATCCTTGCTGACGGCACGCTTCCCCCAGCAGCGCTTACATCAGCACATCTCGGATTCCATGTCAATCTCTTGAACTCTCTTCCGCAGCCCCTTGCCGCCGCGATCATAGCCTTTCGATGGAATACTTCCGCTTAGTTAAGCATCTGCGCGTAAACATTGTCTCTCACTGCTAGGAAAGTCCGCGAATGCCACACTTGCTATCTTTGCTCTTCAGGCCTATGCTTTACGCGCTTGAGTCTCGTACGTGGTCGCTATAGCTCGCAAGCTCAGCTCGCATGTCTCAACCACGTTCAAAGTAATCATTTGCGAGTCGACGCTAATACAGTCTTGACGAGCAGACCGGGCAACTGGAGTCTTTGTGTTAACATTCGCGAAGCGCCGCGGAGCCGACTGGCGATTGTAGATCGAGACGGCCCGATGAATCGATATGGAGTGAGTTTGGACATCGATTCACAGCCTCGGTTTTGGGCCGGCGCCTGTTGGAGTGGTACTGGAAGGATACTGACCATCCTCCGCAATGAGTTTCGTCACATCTCGCAGTTCTCCCATGCACTTCTCTGTAAGTTTTCCAGGTAACAAATCATACTTGTTGCACAACCACGCGGCAACCGCCGTAGCAACAGCATGCTGCGCACCATTTCCCATGAACTTGGTGTTGGACCCAGCCACATGCGTGACGCTGATATGCTTTCCCGCCATCATCAAGTTCCGCACATTTTTTGAATACAAACAACGGAAAGGAATGTCGTAATCTTTTCCGTCGCGCTCATCCCACTCCCACTCTCGCAATCGGAAATCGTACTTTGCATCCTGCGTCGGCGCATAATGTAAGCAGAAAGCTCCTCCGTTTTTCGTGACGGCGTCCGGAAAGACAGTGTGGTTTCGAATATCGGTCTCCGTGAGGACATAGTCACCTTTGTATCGATGGAATTCGCCCTGCGCGGCAACGTGTGCTACCCAGTCCAGAGCGAGACTGCCATACGTCTCCGGATTCGCCGTCTTCACGTTCGAGAATGTTCCGTAGATGGCGCAAAGGAGATGATCGCGGATGTGCTCTCCGTTGGTGTACGGATCAAGATGTTGCCCATATTCCCAGAAATGCGTAAGAGGGCCTCTCATGCGGCGACGGACTGTCATGTCGGGAGGTTGAGCACTTGGTCCCGGCCCGTTCTCTATTCCAGGTTTGGTGAGTTGACCACTTAGGTCCGCGAAATCCTTCGCCACTTTAGTAGCCCAAGGTACAGGAGGGAATGGAACTTTGTCTCCATCCATCTTCGTGCGAAAGAACAATGTGTTGCCATGGTGCGTCTCATCTCGTTGGACCGGCGCAAGCTTTTCCCCATGTTCCGACTGTGACTCTTGCCCACGGAGCGTCTCAGCGCTTGTCAATTTCCCAAGCAAAGCTCGTCCGGTACAGTCGATGAAAACAGGCGCAGTGAATCGCAGCTCTCTTCCACTACAAGCGTCCCGAGCAACAACAGACTCGATACAAGAGTCCTTCCGCAAAGTTGCGCTATACACAGTATGATCAAGAAAAAGCTTCGCTTGTGGCTCAGCATCAAGCAGCTTTCTTGCATACAGATCGCCATTAGGATGTCTGGCCGAGATTTCGTCCACCAGGGGTCCAGTCACCCCGCGAGGCCGCAAGCCAATCTCAACACTGGCGTTCCCGCCCAAGTAAGGTCGGTTGTGAATCAAAGCTACACGCTCTCCAAGTCTCGCTGCGACAAGCGCAGCTGCAGATCCGACCACACCTCCGCCCATGACAATCACGCCGAACTGGCCTGCCGAGACGGGCTCATCAGGCAGGCCGCGCAGCTTCCGTCTCCAAGCTCGAGCAGCCCCGTCACAGCCATCGAGAGGCGGCTCATCTCTGGTCGTAAGGTAGATGGCTTCACATCGTCCAGCAAAGCCCGTCAAGTCGTGTAGTCTTAATTCCACGCTACCTTTACTCAAGAACACTTTGCCGCCAAGCTGCCAAGTCCAGTCCTGCTTGTTGGCTCCAAAGACCGTTTCCAAAGCTTCTCCGTCGACAATAAGTTGAAAGATTCCCGGATGATAATCTGGATCTGACACCCAGTCTTTCGCGCGCACCCAGACGTGATACTCCCCATTGATCGGGACAACGGCGTCCGTGGTAGCGTCTGCGACTGGATTGCCGTTTCCGTGAGCCAATAGATACGGGAAGCCCATTTCAAGCATGAATTGGGAATCCAGAACCCATCCACCCAAAGAAGTGAAATCCCCGCTGTCTAGTAGAATTTGTGTCATGGCTGCTGATACCTCTGCCCTGCTCGAGGATTAACGTAGCGTATGTTGAGTCGATTATAATCTTTCGCGACGAGCAGGCAAGCAAGTCGGCTGCGGGATGCCGACGACCGAGGTATATAACCTGACAAGCTGTCAGGATGCCTCGCCAATCCAAACGATGTAGAATTTGCGTACAGTGCTATCTGAGGTACCTGAATTCTGCCTATATATGCTTCAATAGCCTGTCGTAGACTAAGATCATAAACAACCTCTGATATCAGCTTATGAATCAATTCCGCAGTTACCGGCTTGCCTGATCCTTGACATAACCATGAACATACAACGACCAGGCATGCCGTTAGCATGAACAACATTTATCAGGCGCTCGATGCTTGCGCGGAAAAGGCCGAGCATCGACTACTAATCTCTCAAGAGTAATATCAAGCTCTTCCAGTAGGAAAAGCGCACTGCTCTGAGAGTCGATTCTCGATCGCGATTCTTGTCTTGGCCATCTCGTCAAACCCGCGGCCTTCTTGTGGTGAAGGGCCAATCGTCCTCAGATCATATCCCATCGGCTTGTACCTATCACCTTTACTGCCCGGTTTCCTCGCGCCGAAGAACCTCTTCACTATCGCGGTCGGGTGCCAGATGGAGCCTAAGCTTGGCAGAATGTACCATGGCTGGAAGCCCCCGTGACTGAAATTGTACAAACCCGCTGCATTTGGTGTAGCTGCCACGGAGATATATGCCAGAGCCTGCGGGCGGGGCAACGCCAGATAGCGGAGAAATATTCTGCGTGAGGTTCGTACGCCTGAGAGGAACAGGGATAGTAATGCTCCCGGTGCTTCGATGCATAGACTTTCCCGCATCGCCTCGTCAAGCTCTGAACCCAGGGCTTGTCTCACGAGCGACGTGAACCTCTTGCCCAATTTCTGGGTTGCCGAGTCGACGTAAACCTTGACGTATTGATCTCCAGTGGCAGTCGGCTTTGCGACTTCCTTCTCGTACGACTCTGTCCATCGGACCAGCTCAGTCACAAAATGAAGCCCATCCCGCCATCCAGTCTCGTTGCTCGGGAGAGGAGTATATGGGATCTCCAGGTCTTGCCCCAGATTATAATGAAAGATGCCCACGGCGCATTTCTCGGCATCGCTCAGCGTCCGCCACTCGTCTTGTTCAATGACACGCATGATCTCAGAGGCACCATCACCCAGCGTATGCAGCATATCTTTGTCGAGAATCTTCCCTGCCTGGCGATACCGAGAGTGGAGGAAGTTCATTCGAGCGACAGCTTGGACATATCGCTCGGAACATCTCGGCTGTGTTTGCGACTCGCGCAACAGAATCTCCGTGTCCACTGCTCGCTTGCCTGCATTTTTGGCGTTGTTCTGACCCGTGACAGCAAACAACTTTGACATTGTCGGAATGCCACCAGCCTGTGGATATGGATCAACTCGAAGTAACATGAGACCAAGACTAGCCAACATACCTTGAGAAGAGCAACGCTGCGAGCTTTGTTCATCGAATATGGGAATTCGAGTGCTTGAAGTTGAGTCATAATACCGAAAGCTTCCGTGCTTGTCATGCTAGACAATAGTCGGCCGCCATCTTTGAATGGGAAAGCAATTCCTTGCGCGCGCTTGTAACGAAAGTAGCGTACGACGGCAACGTATGCTACGGCAGCCACCAGTAGGGCCTGAAAAAAAGTGAATTGATCTGCAAGGGGCATCGAAGACGATTGTGTGCAGTTTTATTGCTGGTAGACCAAAGATTGTGGCAATTGGTTGTGATGAAGGCACCGTGATCAACTCAGCGCGTCTTTATATCACTTCTTCAAAACTTCCGATGGAAATTTCTCCGATTGAACAACCATTGTGCCAAGTCTTGCATGTCAAGCATCTGGCGCCTAGTATCGTTGATCAGCTGCTAGCATACGAGAGCGACAGCCGGGCAGCCTGCGCAAGAAGGTGGTGCCGAGGCGCATGTGAAAGTGTCGCCGGAGATAAGAGAAGCCGCAAAGCCCAGCTGCACTCCGTTGCGTCGCGCCGCTGCGTGGTAATCTGCCTCTACAGCGGCTGTCGTTGTCGCTGCCGCTGTCGGTTTTGCAGCAGCAGCAGCATGAAGTTCGGCTTCGGAGCTCGGTTCGGGCGATTGGCTGGCTGTACCCGCGTTGCTCCACACCCATCTACGAGTGTGCCTAGATACTATATCTAGCCCCGGCTACGAGTCAATATTTCGTCAAATTTTAACTGGGCTAATCAATTTGGACAACTCGACCGAACGACACTGCCACGTTTCTCGTGCGCCTTACGGCGCGTTGCGCTCGTTCGTTGCCTAGAAGAAACAATGCTATCTTTATTAGGGGCCTATGCCTTGCGCACTCGGATATCGTACGTCGTCGCTATTCTCGTACCTCGCTGCTGAGAGTACTTGCTTTGCTCGCAAGCTCGCCTCGCTTGTCCAAATTATCGTTCCAATTGTCGCTAACTGCCGGCTGATGTGGTGCTCGATATTCGAACTGGGGCTCGATTTGGTATCCAGGACCAGTGTTGCACTTGCATACGCGGAACACATGGGTAAATAAGCTCAGAGATGAGCAGGGCATTTGTTGCTTAATGTCGCTCGATATCGACCTAATTGGCTGGCGCTATAGGGCTTTTCGGAGTCTTCATGCCAATTAGAGTCGGACGATCGAGGCAAAAGGCGCACTGAATTGGCTGCCAAAAAGGGAACAAGTGCCCAGAAATCGATATATTCGTTGCTATCTGTTCCCCGTATGCAAGTGACTGTATTATTGCGAAGATGGTGTGTGAAACAAGGCAGGCTCACAAGCCAGCCTAGTGATCAAGTTCTCGAATTTCGGAACACAACCATGGCATCATGTTGATGGCCTGATGGCGCACTCAAATGGCCTGATGGCGCGCTCAAATGGCCACCGAATGGAGTGAGCGACGGGGTTCGACTCATAACGACGTGCCCCTTCCCCACAGAAGTGAGATGAACCTATGCTCGGCCCTCTCCTTCTGCTCTGCCTCTACCTCCCGCAAGAAACACACATCTCCCGGGTGCGGGCCTGCGGGGCTGTTCAAGCGTGAAGACATCCCGGTCACAGTAATACAAAAAACGGATGTGGGAATAGTGCTCAGCGTCAAGGCAGCAAACGAGAGTATCAATGTAGGGTCCACTTTTAGGGACAGCTCATACAGACGTGAGATCTCTGTGCAGAGCTAGATTGAATGATAATAACATATCCTAACAAACAGGTAGAGACTGACGTAGTTATAACAACAATGCCTTGTTCTACACAAAGTCAGAGACGACAAACCATGCTCTTTCCCAAGTCGATTCAGCAATCAGATTCCTTAGAATCGAACGAAGTGCATATATACTGCGGGAAAAACGAGCTGTGTCAAGATCAAAAAATTGTCAGCACAATCCTCTGCGATACATCGCGTCAACTCGTTCTCTCCACTTACCCATCAGCCTTTCTATAGAGCTTGAGCTTTCGAAATTCTATATTATAATGATCGGCGCACTGGTTTGAGCAAGCATCATGTTGAGCTTTGTTGAGGAACTCTTCTACGCAGTATGCGAGATCGAGGTGAACACATCCATCGTGGCCTTGCTTAACGCAGCTGTCGACGTTGTTCTTGCAGCATTTTTCCCCAATCACCCATCCGTATATACGGCCAGAGAAAAGTAGAGCGCTTGTTGTGAAGATAACGAGCTTCATTCTGAGAGACAACAGGACGCTGGGAGTTTTTAATTCGGTAAAATATAGGTGTGATGGTCGGACAGAAGAATTGAAGAAGCAAGAATGTGTATAAATGCTGCAGTGGTTCTTCGTGCCAACCGAGGAGTGTCAGCGACGAAAATAGACGGATATCAATGCTGCAGCAGTTCTCCATGTCAATCGAGGACGTCCTTGTGCTTTTACACAGCTCTCGAGTTCCCCTGCGGTTCACGCACAGTCAGACGCGACGTTTTTAACATGCTTGGAATTGCTCAATGTGAAGAAGTACAAAACTCCGCGCCCGTGAGCCCTAAACGTCTAGCATCTCCGTGTCAGAATCGGGTAAAAATGGCATGCGTCGTTCGGAAGCCAGCCCCAAGATCATCGGACGCGACGGTTTTAATATGCTTGGTACTGTTGGTACTGTTCGACGTGAAGAGGTACAACGCTCCACGCTGTTGAGCCCTAACCCTCTCCTATCTCCGAATCAGAATCGGGTGAAAGTGACATGCCGCATTCGAAGGCTGTGTGGGCTTCTTCGCCTGCGAGTCCAATGTTGCCTCCTGCTCAGGCTCCTTCAAAAAGGAAGATGCGCCAGTTCCGAAGTTTGATGCTACTTCCACTTCCACTCTAATGTTTACATATAGAAGTCACGCACAACCTTCCACCTTACCTTCCACCTAGACCTTCCACCACACAACTATCTACCTATCTTCCTTACCCGCCGACACGCCCTAAGGTACGGTCCTTACTGAGTTAATCGTGCCTCATCCCTTTGCCAGCATGTCGATAGTCGGCTCTCTGCTTCTGTTCTACCCTTTCTTTCTGCTCCACCCTCTCATTCCCTCAGAAACGACGCACCTCCAGCAACGGGCATCTGGGACAGGTCAACCGAGCAGACATCGTGGTCGATGAAGCCTTCCCTCTATCCCGGCGCCGGCTGCAAATGACGAAGAGCGCTGGATGTACGCTGCGCGGCCCAACCGACCAGGTGCCGTGCCGGACGTCGAGTTGTCTGTGGCGAAGCACTACTTGGAGCAGCAGTTGAAGCCACAAATTGCGACGCATGGAAAAGGCAACGAGGCGTGAGCAGCTGTCTCCATCCGGACGCACATCCGATGAAGTGGCTACCTCCTTCCTCAGGCGAACGTGACTGCTGCGAGTGTTCCTCCGTTTCTGTCTGTTCCGAGAGTGACCTATATTTTAATTGCGATGCCGGAAGGTGACCTCTACGCTCTGCGGACTTGTCGATGCCGAGCGACTCGCGGAGAGGGTACGACTTGCAGCATTCTTTCGGGAAGCCCTGCATGGACGAGCATCACACCGCGCAATACTGGATCGATACGATAGTCTCTCCGACTGGAATGCTCCGCCATGGAGACAAACTCAATACAAACGGCGGGGAAGATGATGTGCGCGGCGCAAATAATTACATGAGCCTGGAGGCTGTATACAATGATCAGTCGCGAAGTAAATATCTAATTTCTCCATGGGGCAGGTGGTCGACACGATGCGTACTCGGGGCGATCCGCAATATCCTAATGTGGCACTAGTGAATACGCACACGGCTACAGCTTGGGCGATTGTACATATATCAGGCTGTCCCTTTCGCCACGTAGCAAGGATATTCGAATCCATCTCTACATACTTGACTATCAGCACACAGCTACGATGCATTTCTCTGCACTTTACCTCGCTGGTTTTCTGGCTGCAGTTTCTGGTGCTCCCGTCATCGAAGAACGACAAGCAGCCAACCCAACGGTGACCATCAGCAATGGCGTGGTTGTAGGGACTGCTACTGCAGTCGCCAATCAGCCAAGCTTGGCTCCAGTCAATGCCTACCTGGGGATTCCCTTTGCCTCCCCACCTACTGGGAACCTCCGCTTTGCACCACCTGCACCAGCTAAGTCGTGGTCCACCCCTCTCCTGGCCCGGACTCTACCTCCGGTCTGCCTGCAGCAATTCTGTAAGAACGGAATCCAGCTCTCAAGCATGGAGTAGTGCTAATACTTACCCTCCAGTGAGCGGAAGTTTAGGCACGAAGGAGAAGGAATACTTCAACAATCCTCGTGGTCCGGCACCAGCTGAGAGCGAAGACTGCTTGTATCTCAATGTGTTTGCGCCACAAAGCGCCAGCCCAACAAACACCAAGGCTGTCCTGTTCTGGTTGTTCGGCGGTAACAACCAGTTTGGTGGTGCATCCCTCTCATACTACAATGGCAGCTCACTTGCAGTTAATGAGGACGTTGTAGTTGTTGTTATCAACTACAGGACCAACAGTGGGTTCAGAAACCGGAGTCTATTCACGTAGCATTACGCTAACGCTGTGCAGTCTTTGGCTTTTCTAACTCTCCAGAAATCCCGTTCGGTCAGCAGAACAGTGGCTATCTCGATCAGCGTTTTGCCCTGCAATGGGTACAACAGAACATCCGACAGGTTTGTACACGATGCTGCTGGTTCAATATCAGATACGCTAACTCGTCCAGTTCGGCGGCGACCCAACCCGTGTGACTCTGTTCGGGCAAAGTG
This sequence comes from Cercospora cf. flagellaris, assembly GCA_005356885.1. Classification (NCBI taxonomy): domain Eukaryota; kingdom Fungi; phylum Ascomycota; class Dothideomycetes; order Mycosphaerellales; family Mycosphaerellaceae; genus Cercospora; species Cercospora cf. flagellaris. Next base: position 1,868,356 of record RJLU01000007.1, on the reverse strand, counting down.
CTGGCGGCTATGATATCAAGCAGATTCTGGCCAACCCACCAAGTCCACTTCCTTTCCGTGCAGCGCTTATTGAGTCGCAAAACCAGGGGGCCTCTGGAAACGGTTTCATTAGCTACAGTCAGACCGCCCTCCACTTCGGATGTTTCACCAATGTCCTGACATGTTTGCGCAAGGTTCCAGCAACAGAATTGCAAGAGTACATTACCACCAACAGCCTTGGCTTCTTCGAGGTCGTGAACGATGGTACAAGCGTCGGCAAGCAGGCTCTGGGAAGCCTTGCAACTGGAAAGTTTGCAGATGTCCCCATTCTTATTGGAACCAACACCAACGAATCGACGGTCTTTGCTAGCGTTCTCGGCATCAACGGCTATGCGAACGTTAATCAGACTCTCGCCAACATGGGCCTGCCATTTGGTCTCTCCCAGTCCACCTTGACCAGTCTGTACCCAACTCTAGTGAACGACGCTCTCGCTCTAGTCAACCGGGTCCTTACGGATGTGCTATTCACCTGCACGACGAGTACCCTGGCGAGCGCCATCCAAAAGACTGGCCGCAACGTCTGGCGCTACTCATACGCTGGAGACTTCCCCAATCTCCAGCTGTTCCCTAATGCAGGTGCATTCCACACGGCCGAGATTCCGTCTGTCTGGGGTACATACTCTGCTAATGGTGCGACGGCAACTCAGGTGGCCTTGAGCAAGTACATGCAGGGAGTATGGGCAGGCTTCGCGAAGAATCCAACGGCTGGTGCCCCATGGCCAGCGCTCGGGAGCGCTTCCGGTAATGAGCTTGGAATTCTGGGTGGTCCTGGTAACCCATCAGGAGAGGAAACAAAGGCACTAAGCAGCATCGATGCTCCATGTGCGATCTTTAGCCCGCTTCTGATTATTGCAGGGCAGGCATACTAGTATGGGAGCGTGAAAGTCGAAACAATAACCAGAGTAGAGTAGAGTAGGGTAGGAGATCGTTTGCTAGGACTCTACGCTGCGCGAGCCAAGCGGCCAGGAGCAACTCCAGACGTCGAAGTGTCCGAGGCGGAGCAGTAATTCGAAGCAGCATTCGTGTTCCCCATTCGCGGCGTATGGAGAGAAAACGAGGCGTGTGACAGCGTGCACTTTTCGTGGCCGATCCTAGGAAGCGAAAGCCGCGCAGCAGTACGAAATACTTCACCCAGCCCAAGTCTCACCGGGACCGACGGTAAGGCTGAGCATTTCTCGTGGAGCGCGATGGCTTGCGTTTAGCGAGTCGCAAGGTTTGGTCCAGATCTCAAGAGGCGCGCAACGCCAAGCTCCATCGTTGGCTGGAAACGACTTTGACTTTCTTATGCTTTGCGCCCAGATCCACGTGGCGAGCTGGCAAAGGGTGGCAACCTTTCCTCTTGCGGTAAACTTCTCTGATGCGACAACCGCTTTGGCATAAGTTCATCAGCAAGTTCAGCCTCATGTCTTGCATGGCTGAAGGCCAGCTCGAATGCGGTCTAGCAAGGGTGTCTAGGCTGGATGATGGCTGAACTACACTTTCCTCACGCGTACGCCTTTGCGGTGACCCCGTGAGAGAAAAGTCTACACGTGGAGAGCTGTTTCCCTTTCCGGGTGCTGTGTAGATTGGCATGTTCGCTCTGGTCCGGAGGCGTTGAGTCGTGGGCTGGAATATATGTCCTGGGAGGCGTACACGTCCCAAATTTTGTGAGAGTTGGTTTTGTTGTTTCTCATCTTCTTCATCACAGCATACACAGAAGGGGTCGGGGATTTTCCTCCATCGCCACCATGAAGTTCTGTTCACTCATCCTTGCTGCTGCGGCTGCAGTCAGTGCTGCTATCGTCCCTCCTCCTGGACTGCAACCCAGACAGATGTCATTCTGCGGGACTGTGGCGAGCAGGTGTACGGGTACCAGTCGACAAGCACAACTGACGACTTACTGCTCTTCCTACCTGCGAATTCCCAGAGTTACAACGACACGGACAGTTACAGCAGCTACAGTGAGGCCCACAACTACCGTCACTGTAAGAGTCGCAGGCATCACAACAATTACCACCACTATCAGCGTCACGAGAACACTGAGCCAAACTTCGACGACGAATGTCGCTATAGCTGCTGCGACAGTGTCGACAACACAAACGACTACTTCCTTCTCGACGAGGACAACTACTGCTACCAGGACTGTAACAACACGGACAGCGACTTTCCAAGCTCCCGATGTCACACAAATGGTCTCCAAATGTGCTGCTCCTCCCAACCCCGACGCAGCGATCACGATCATGCGTGTAGGAAACGGCGTGTCAAGGAAAGAGAAACGCGAAGCCTCTGACGACGACAATGTCGTACTCGCGAAAGAGCTCATGGAACGACAAGCCATTGCCAAACCCGCTTGTCTGGCTTCATACACCAGCGCTTACAGGCAGAGTTCGGCGTGTAGCTGTGCTTCTATCCGCGCTTCGACAAGCACTTCTACAAGATTCGTCACTGCTACGAGTACGAACACCGCCACAACAACTCTCACCACGAGCGTGAACACGATCCGAGCGACAAGGACGAGCACAGTCGCGACTGTCACGCAAATCATCGCCGAAACGGTCAATGTGCAAAGTACTTTCACCTCGACGATGATGAGCACGATGACGAGAATTGTTCCTGGGCCGACGACGACAGTCTTGAGCGGTGTAAGCACCAATCCCCATCCGTCGTCCGAATAATCAATGATACTAACATCTACTTCTCACAGGTCGTCTTCACCCGCACCCTCTCTCCCAAATCCACAGTCTACACCCTCGGCGGCCCCGCCGCCCAACCAACTTTCTACATTCAAAACGATGTCCTCAACTACGCATTCCTGCAAGCACCCTGGGGCGATAAGAAAAAGAAGAACAAAAGAGACGCAGCAGGCACCATAGCCTTCGACTCCATCCCCCGCTCCTCAGCCCAACTCTTCTCCCTCCCCGCAGGCATGTCCGGCCCTCTCGCCTCCTCGGACGGAAAGCTCCTCGCGGCACAATCCATCGATATCATTTCTCCGGATGGAGAAGGATATGATGATATTGATGTGCAAATGGTTCCTGCTACGGATCTCGCAAGCGGAGCTTTCGGGCCTGTGAGTTGTGCAGTCCGAGCAGGAGCGAATGGGACTTGTCCGATGACTTGTTGGTTTACGGGACAAGGGATGGGGGATATTAATCAAGGAAACCCGTTCGGGACGTGGATGTTGGGACAGCCGGGAAGTAATGGGGATGATGAGACGTGGGGGGTTTGGGCTGTTACGCCTTAGGAGGGTGAGGAAGATCGATGCTCGTTGTTCTTTTTGGGCATGATAGATTGGATTGTTCTTCGCAAGTACGATACCCCGGTGTGCATAGCGAGCGTGGGAAACGAAACTTTGAGCATGATTGCATATATTTTATGACCGAGATAGCAGTGTGGTACGATGAGACATTGTAATGAGATCTACGATGAACACTTCATTGCCCTCATCGTCATGGTCTTCCGCTGCATCTTACATACATCATCCTTCCTTTATCTGCTGTATCGAAGCGACAGCGACGGCAAACGTCCGATTTTCGCGAGGACATGGAGTACCTGACCGCCTCGACTCAAATCTGCTGACGGCGGTGTGATAGTAGAAATAGACTGTGATATTGGCAGTTTGAAGAGTCGATCGAGCAGTAGAGAGTCAGAATACAGATCAAAGTTTTTCATAAAAATTGCGACGCGTTCGCAACGGGTTTCGCACTTTGCGCTATGATAGGTCTGCTATGCCAAAATATCAGAATGCAACGCTCCCAACCCATCGCAGTATGCATTGCGAGATCATCCATCCAGGAGCCACCGGAGACGGGCGCCTCCTCACTTTCTATGTCCTCCACTCATCGTAGCCCATCAGAACCACTCGTGTATGCTGTTGTTCTTCTTCTATGCAACGCTGGAAAAACCGGATCAAATGCCAAAACCAAAAAGCAAAAGACCCCCATGATAGCGATGTTCAATTCGTGACTCATCTCGTGTTCATCAGCATCAACGTCAACGTTCATCATGTAACCAAGGTAAGGGGTATCACAGATATTCCGCATCCTCATTCTCATAACAAAAAAGCGCAAGCGCTCATCATCGTTTCTTCAACTTTGAAGGCAAGAGACCTGTCGTGACCACGCAGCCGAGTGTGATCCCGCCGGCCATGTACAAGAACTTCTTGACCGTTTCGGGATCTTTCAGACCTTCTTCTTTCTGCATAGACTGCGCGATAATTGGCGCCAGAATGGAGAACAATCTTCCCCATGTTGTGGCCAATCCAGTGGCCGTGCCTCGAATTTCCGCAGGGAAGACTTCTGGCGTGAAACCGTACAGCACAGCATTGAACATGCTTTGGAAGAAGTATTCCATTGCGTTGAGTCCAATATTCGAGGCGGGTGAGTTCGTCATGCTGAAGAAAATAATCGACAAACCCATCAAGCCGGAAGAGATGGTCATGGTCCATTTCTTTCCCAGACCCGCCATACGAGTCATCATAGCTCCGAGGACGACGCCAATGATTCCAGGCGAATAGATGGCCACATAATTGCGATAAGTTTGTTCCAAAGAGACGTCGATTTCGCTGTTCTTGATGGCGATGATCTTCGGGAAGTAGTATCCTGCCAGCGTAAAGCCGAAGAAATCGCAGATATATGTTAGCCAGACGAGGATGGTGATGAAGAACATTTCCTTTCCATCAAAGAGCTTCTTGTACTTCCCGAGTTCCTTTTTGACTTCGCCTTTCCAGTAGTTCTTATCCGTGAGTTCCATCCTGTTCTTAACATAAACGGCATCGGATTCGTCTTCGGCGTCTGCACGTTCGAAGTCGCGGAGTCGAAGAGTACACTCTTTGCCATTCTTCCTTGCCACGGCCTGTAAGACTCGGATTGCCGCCTCGTCGTTTCCTTGACTTAGCAGGAATTTGGGAGATTCTTGAACCTTGATAACACAGCATCGAAGGATGAAGACCAGGACATTGACTCCTCCGATGGTGTAAAGAACATATCTCCAGCCCATGTTCTGGGCCGACGCACAGCAGGCCACTCCTTCGGCGACGTTCTTGCATGACGGCAAAGCATCGGCTCGGCTGAAGTCTGGGGAGCAAGAGTGCGAAGGCACGAACGCGTACGCTATCGCGCTAGTGCCAACGACACCAATAGGTTGGAAAATAGACAGCAGAGCCAGAAGAAAGCGTCGGTTCGAAGGCAGGAATTCCAGACAGATGGTGGTGTCGACAGGTATGTTTCCTCCAATACCGAAGCCAATAACGACGACCAGCGCCAGAAATTGCCAGTAGGCGGTGACGAAACCAAGTCCAAGACCAAAGGCGCCGCTGAACATACAGGTCAAGTTGAAGACCCATCTCCTTCCGATCACATCCCCCATGATACCCCAGAAAAACGCGCCCGCAGTCAAACCGGTGGAGAAAGCGACGGATATGCTGCCCGAAACCTCGTCTGAGAAACCCATTTCTTGTTGCAGGGGACCTAACACCAGGCCAAACGCCTGCGACCACAGCAAGTCCAGCAGGTATCCGAGACCACACAACGACCACACGATCCATTGGTATCGCCCCATCCCATGAGAGTCGATCTCGGTGTCCACCATTCGGTACTTCCTCTCCATGGCGGAAAGAGTAGCACCGTCGGAGTCGTAGCCGGGCACCTCATTCTCTTCGTGATCCTCCTCCTGCGATAATGTTCGTTCGCCCATGAGGCCGTGGCCTTCTTCGGTGCTCGTGCGGTAGTTGGCATCGTCTCGTTTCCGCTCTTCCAGGAGCAGAGGGATGCCCGAGTGGGCTCTGTTGAAGGTCGGCATGGCTGGCCGGACGGGCTGTTACACAGGGACAACAGCGGCGGCGGCAGCGAGCGACAGAGGCACGACGTGAAGAAGGATGTGACTCGCAGGTAGGTAGGCTGCTACATCCGGGGGGGCGACAGTGGGCGATTATGAGGTTGTTCGGTGGAGCAGGAGGCGGGTGCTAAGCGACATGCTCTGCTGCGTCGAGAAATGGTGTGTGTGCATGTAGAGTGCACGGCAAGGCAGAGCAGGTAAGCGATTCCAGGGTGCGGGTGTGATTCTTTCTTCCCTGTCGTCAGTCGCACGCTGCGCCCAACAAACTTTCTTTGGCACCGGGGGCGCGATCCAATGTGCACGCGGGCAAACGACTTGACAAGGCGATCGGTGCGATCTTGTGAGCTAGCGCCGCTGTGTGCATAGATTGACTTTGGGCGCCTCGTCACTCCACAGCAGGAGCAGCAGCACCAGAATCCTCCTCGCTGCAGAGACAGAAAAAGACGAAAATGGAACGGGGCTTATTCGTGCTGCAGATGGGAACCACGAGGACTGACTGCGACGTGCCGAGGTCACACTGGCGACATCACTGCCTGCAACGCTGTCAAGACAAGGAACAGGCGCGCATGTGAGGAGAGGCAGGAGCCAAAGTGAGGAGCGTCTGACGGAAGGCACGCGTGCGGCAACTATGATGCAATCAAAAGCCACCGAAAACGGAGCTGTGTCCGCCTCCCGCGCTGCCAAGGCCAGGCCAGGTTGTTCAACCAGCACGACGCGTTCTCGATCCCGCCACGCGTTTTCTCACAACTACAGCCATCTCTATTCCGACTTCGAGACTGTGACAATACATTCATCGCTCTGCAGCCACCAGGAGCGTGGGGACCTGGGTCATCTCGGCTATCTTCATGGTGGGATCTCCATGTGACCTTTAGTGCCATTAACCTCGCAGCTCTGCAGATGCTCGTCCAAAGCTCAGCGGAATATGGGTGAGCTCCCCTTGCACTCAACAAGCTGGGAGGACAGATCGCAGATCTCGCAGGACTGAGCTCTCTGCACTCCGCCGACCCGGCTCGCTTGCCAGATGCTGAGCTTCGCACGTTTGCTGTGTTGAATATGTCTCCGAGAGCCTCCATGGGAAAGGACAACGCACGAGTCTCGCGGAAGACTGCCAACCAAGAGCATCCAATACAAGGTAACAACTTAGCCTGATGGTGGTTCACATATTCAGTTCGATACATTCAAGACCGCGCGAAATACCAAGAACATGATTGAACTTCATAGCATTCTGCTTCACTACCTCCCAGCACACCCACATAACCAACCTCTCCACCACCCTCCCCTACCCTTCCTCTCCCTCTCAGCCTCCTCGATCTCCCTAATCCCCTTCCCATCACCACCCAAAATCATCCTCCCCCGCCCCCCACCAATCGAAGACCCCTTCTTCCAAACCAACTTCCTCCTCAACGGCGCCGCCTCATCCAGCCCATCATCATCATCCTCAAAGAAGCAAGCCGGATACTGCACTCCTCCACCACCGCCATTCCCACCACAAATACTATCCCTCCTCAACAACGATCCAAAAGAATTCCTCGGATCAGGTGTCGGAGCAAACGAAGGCGATGTGATCATCGTTCCTGTAGTAGCAGTTTCATCTGACCACCGGGATTTATACTTCTCACTGTTGGAGTAGATTGACGTCGGGGAAGTATACGCAGCAGCCGAGGAAGAAGATGTCGTGGTGCGTCGACTACTCCTCGCACTATGATTGGCATTCGAACTCGGTGGTGAAATCGTGTTCACCGACGGCAGAATCCGAAGCGGAACACTCGGTTTCCGTTGTCGATTGGCTAATCTTGCTTGGAAAGAACTGATACTATCGTTTCGTGTTCGGATAGATGATGAAATGCTCTCTTTTCGAGGACGGTAAGTCGTTTCTGGTGGGGAGTAGTTGACACTGCTGCTTGCTAAGCTTGTCGGAGGGGAACTCAGATCCTTCAGCGTCAAAGCTAAAGTCTCTGCGTGAAGTGTTGAAAATTGCGGGTGTCGCCGCGGAGGCGTGACGTCCCGGATTACGGGAAAGAGCGTGTAACCTCTTGTCAAAGTCGCTGATGGTCGAGATGGTGGGGAGATGGGAATCAGAGGTTGATCGGCTTGTACTTTTGTCGCGGCTCGCGGGCGCGTCCTCGGCAAGACGATAGCGCTTTGCTCCTTGGAGGGTAGGTTGGCGCATGGTGTCGGAGTAGCTTGTAATCCAAAGTCGAATTGTTCAATCGCAGGATCAAGTTTGGGAGTGGGAGGTGGTGGAAGCACAGGGCTTGCGATTCCAGGAGAGGGCCCTCGCATGTAGTAGTCTAGTATTCCTATCGAGATTTCGGATTGTCGAGGTGATGGCGAAATTTTGTTATCGCGGTCTTGTTGTTGTTGTTGTTGCTGTTGTTGTACTGCTGTGAAGTTGGCAGAGCACGTTATTGTCGGGCTGTCGTAGGCTCCTTGCGATTGCTGTTTTGCATACGAATCGACATTTTCCTTTTGTGCATGTGATGTATTCCTGCTGACGCTGCTATTCGCTTTTCCAGTCTGCTTCGAAGCAACATTCAACGGTTTAGGTCGCAAAGCACGTTCATTGCTCGTCGACGACCGTGAACTTTCACGTCGAGAGTCCATTCGTGAGAGTTGCTGGGCAGGCTCCTGCGAAAAGAGTTGGAGATCTTCTGAATGTTGTCCCATAGTCGCCATATTGTCTTCAATTCAATCTCTTCTCTTGGGCACAAAAAGAGAAATGATCGAAACAGAGAACGGCACGCGACCTACCTAGTAAACGAGCGATCTCTACCCAAACTTTCAGAGCCCATTGAGGCGGACGTGAGGGTGGAATGCAACCGTCAACAGAAAGCCAGGAGTCCCAAGCACCAGGTGAGGAGAGAGCAAAAGTCAGCCACAAAGTGGGTGTGAAGAAGCCTTGCGATCGAGACTTTCAACTCGGTCGCAGCTCGATGACCTGCATAGCTTTTCAAGCATTGCTCGTGTCTGACTGGTTGTTGAAAAGTGCAGGCAAATCGCAAGCCTATCAAACTTGCGGAGAGTGTTGGCTTCTCCGCGGTTTCCGCAGGGCTGGAGACGCAAGGGGGAATGTGGATAGCATTTTGCATTGCTGAGCATGCGAAAGACATGTAGAACGTGTAAACAAAACAGATAGAACATGATTCGCATGTGGCTCTCGCACCTCGCGATGTCGTTGGTCTCCAGCAAATGCATTGCGACTTGAATCGATCGAGTGGGAGCATCTACGCATGATCAGCCGTAAGTCGCAGTCTCAAACCACAGCGCAAGGCGCGCGTGCTCCTTTGCAAACTTCGTGTCAGGGGCAGTGGCGAAAGGAAGAGAACTCTTCACACCTGCGCAGAATCCGAAACCCTGGTTCTCCATCCGCCAGGAATCCGTCCCCAGCTTTTGCTCCAATGCAACATAAAGTACTATCGCCAAAAGTTACTCGTCCAAGCACAGCAAAGCTCAAGAATTTTCGTCAAAAGCAGCCTGCAAATCCAACATCTGCCCACCTTGCGTACCGGTAAAAAGCTCACTCCCTTCAAATGTCGACTCCTCCTCAGCCGCATCCACAGCGGCGTTGGCTGTTTCCTTAGATGGGGTCTTGAATGGTTTCAGTGAGCCTCGATTGCCATTTGTCCCAGCAAGTGGCTGTCGGCCCACGCTTTGTCTCACGCCCGTACTTGACCTCGTCAATCTTCCGCCACCAACACTCGCTCTCGGCTTCGCAGTCGTGGTCAACGGCGCAGCAAACGACAAAGACTTTCGCGGTTTCTGCCTCTTAGGCGTGGGACCGCTTTTGTCTTCTTGTGATGAGTCTCGGTTCCAGATGGATGACTGATCGATGTTTGAGATCGATAAGTCCATGTCTTCGGCAGAGATATGTGAGTAGTCATCGGGTTGCGTCTGAGTCTGTTGTGCCATGGACTCTCGCGAGCGATGGGGTAAGCTGCCGCGAGACTGGCTTTTGTTGATGCCCATCGCTGCCATGAGATTGGCACGCATCGACTCTGCTTCTGCGATTTGTTGGTCTTTCTCCTGGCATTTGCGCTGATATCTCTCGACCCTCTTCTTCAGGTCAGATATCTTCGCTTCGCGGACTTCGATCTCGGCCGTTTTCGATTCGGCGAGATCGTTGCATTCGAGCTGCGCTTCTGCCAGCTGTCGGTGCAATTTTTCGCTTGTCGCCTGTAGTTCCTGTGCCAGGTTGTCTCGCTCACGTCCGGTCTGTTCCACAGAAGCATACAGTCTCTTGGTCTCACGATCGAGCTCTGCCCGAATCTCGTCGCGCTCGGTTTGACACAATCCCAACTCCTCCCTTAATTCAGATAGCAGACGAAGCTTCTCAGCATCATCGCTGCTCGTTGATCGAAGTTGCTCTTCAAGACTGTTCTTCGCCGTCTTCAAGCCATTGATCTCAGCTTCCATCGCACTGACTTCACGTTCAAGCTCGACCACACGACGATCACTGCTTGACAGGCGTTCTTGGAGCTGTTCTCGCTCAGCCTCAGCCTCGTCGAGACCGAGCTCAAAGTTCGAGACTTTCGCCACGAGCTCGTTGTATTTCGTCTTCCACTTCGCAGTCTCATCCTCAGCATCCTCCAACGCTTCCTGCTTCGAGGCTACATGCGCTGCAGCATCCAGTTCAGCTGTTTGCTTGGCAGTCTTCATTTCTGCCAGCTGTCGTTGCGCTTCAGCTTGCGACTGGCGAAGTGTTTCCTCCAGACTGGAAATACGCTCAAGGAGTTCTGCATTCTGTCTCAATGCGCCCTGAAGCTCGTCGGCTCGCGCCTGCTCATCTTCTTCCAGCGACCGTACTTGCGTTAATGCGTCGACATACTTCGCCTCGATCTCCTCGAAAGCGCTTGTGAGAGCAGAGTTGTGCTCTTCGAGTGTACGCACTTTCTCCTGCTCCTCTCGTAAAGGCTTTTCGACATTCTCACATCGAGCTTCAAGGTTCGCGCAAGCCTTTGCGAACAGACGCTTCACTGCGTCTTGCTCCACATTTGCTCGTGCCTTGAAGTGAGTATCCACCGCCTCTCTCCAGTCGAACTGGTCGTCCGTATCATCTGACAGATCTAGCCCTTCAAGACTCACAGCTTCACGATCGTTTTGACGTTTGTGCATGCAGTCCACATCGCCACGAGCTGAAAGTGCATGCAGATCAAGCAAGATCGTCATGACAGTAGTACTGAATGATGCACCTTGCGAAGCTCGCAACAGTAGATTGCTGATCTGGTGCGCCAACCTCGATCGAGCTCTTCTCAGTGCTTTGTGACACCAGCCCCCTGCTTGGCCATGATGGAGGTCGGCCTCGTATAGAAGATCGTGCAGGCTCTGCAGCCTCTGTAGAAACCGAGAGTCACCTAGTGCTTCCACGACCTGATGACTGGTAATTCTTTGGCAGCTGACAATTGCCTCTGTATCTGCAATAGTCTTGGTCACCGCATCCGCACCTGCTGCGAGTGCTGCGGAGTCCATTCGAGTCGCGTACTCGATAGCGTTGTCAAGTAGAATACCAATCGGTGCTCTTGTGAGGACCCCAGAGAACAAGGCACTGTCATCGATGTGTGGACACAAAGTATGTATTTGATGCAATTGCTCCGGCTCGAGAAACGTCAGCTCCAAGCTCTCCAGAACAGGATGTGGTAAACTGTCCAGCTCGCACAACTTCCCAACGAAACGCAGAGCCAATGTCTTGATGCGTTGCTCAACATCCCCGGCACAAAGACGTTCCTGCAACTTGCGAACCATTCCGGTATTTGCCATAGCCCAGATCTTTCGAATGTCCAAAGGTATCGCAGCAATGATCTCGTTCGCCAACACCAAGGATTTGACTTTCTCAGGCGTACAATCGCTCGGGGTAGCCTTTGCAGCCAAATATGCGGATAATACGACCAACTGAATGCTCTTCTGAGCCTTGGCCCCAATGAAAAACTGCTGCATGGCCTCCGACTTCCATCGTGAAGATACAGGCGTGCTTGCCAGAAAGTCTTGAGTATTGTAAGAGCTCGATGTCAAGCGGAATTCTGGATCCGTAGACGCGCAAACAAGGTTCATGATAGACAAGCAGTACAAACTCAAGCATCCATCGGGTGTGCTAGAGCTGTTCTTCAGAATCTCCAGAATTTGGTCTTCGAATCGCGACATCGTCTCGCTGCTGAGGACTCCGAGCAGTAGACTCCCAGTGGCAGAGAGAATGAGGTATATGGGTTGGATAGTCGCAGGACACGGCCTCTTCGCAGCTTCTTCGACAAGCTGAATAAACAGCGTCTGCGCCTCAGCTGGCAGTGCGACAGTATCCGGCAGCGGCAGCGAGAGCAGCGCAACACTCGCTCTGACATATTTCGAATTATCTTTGCCAGACGTGATGGCACGAGCTACAGCACTATGCAGCAAAGTGGGCTCCTGCCGCAAAAGAGCATTCCGACACGCCGCGTTGAATGAGAATTTCGTGATGATGTCCAGAACATATGTCCACTGCTGCAATCCTTCAAGAAGGCAAGATGCAAGTGTTTCAATCAGGCAGGGTTTCGCGGCGGCCCACTGCGCAATGTCGGCGTCGCTGCATTTCTCGGTGATGCGATGCAGTGTCCTGAGCTGGCTCGGGTATGGCGATGATGTGATTCTGTCGACTTCCGCCACCAAGCTCTCGTACTGCGCCATATCCAAGAGGGTACTGTGCTTTCACTGTCGTTGTCGCGACATGATGTGCATTGCGGTCTCCAGTCGAAGAAGTGTCAGCTCGCTTGGCGGGCCGGTTGGCGCGGCGACCAAGGCAACTGCCTCAGAGTGGGTCTATACCACGATTTAAGCTTTTATCGAGAGTCCAACGCTGAGTTCACACGTGTTATGCTGGTAGACATTCTCTGGGGCGGCCGGAATGACCTGAAGAGATGAATGAGGTTCCTCATAACTTTCCTCTACTTATTCACACATATGCCATGCGGTGTGCTCTCGAGCCCACACGCGATATCGAAACCTGGACGCTATGCCTCGTAATCGTTCCACATCATATGCCACATTCAATATGCCAGTCGTACATCATTAGTAATAACAGAACCTCCTGCCTTTCAAGTGTGTCCAAACATTGTCCCCGCGTCATTCCATCCATTCTTCACCATCCGCCGATCTTGAACTCGTGCATCATAAGCGTCGGCAGGACAGATGGGGGCAGCTTTGCGCTCGGATCATGCAAGACAACCCCGGTCTTCGTCGTAGTGGAGTCATGTCGCTCAAGCATGTGAAAGGAGTCACCTGCATCCAGGGTCCTGGGTGTGCTGAGACATTCGAGATTGGGTTTGATGCCATCACGATGCCAGTCTGCAGTAGGCAAACGGCAGTCGAGATGGTTGCCTGTTTCGGCCTCGATCTTCTTGGCTAAGATGGCCATCTGGAGCTCCCATCTCCATCGAATCTTTCTTCGCTTTTGTTCGAGGGTGTCGTTGAGTTTGGCAAGCTCGCCGTTGCACAATCTTTCAAGTTCAAGCTCAGCTTTTCGTTGCTGCCGCTTCAGATCCTAGAATATGTCAGCGCAAAGTTATACCCGAATTGATGCAGATACACACCTGTAATGCTCTGTCTTGCCGTGACGCTCGAAGCCGAAGCCTTCGATTTTGCTCACCGCGCAAGACGTTGATTGCACTCTCGTGCCTGACTTGCATCGAGTCTCTGTGCCACCTCGCCTTCTCTAATTCTGCAAGATCTTGCTCTGTGACAGTCCGGTCGTGTGCTTCTCCGGTACTGTATGTCCCGGCACAATACGCTTCCATGTGCTTCAAAGCGGTTGCATTGTCGCGCCGTTCTTTTTCCTGGGCCTCCCTCAAGTCAGACTCTGCCTTGACTTGCTTGTCTTCCGCATCGCTTGTGGCGAATGCATGCTGCTCCTGCATCTCTTCGACTGCTGCCTCGTGCGTAGAAAGCATGGTCTGTCGCAGCGTCTCGTGTTTGGCCAAGAGTTCCTCACTTTGCTTTGATGCCCAGCTCAGCAACCGATCGCGTTGCTCTGTCTGTCCAAGATGAAGAAGCTTATAGTCTTCACGAGCTACAGCTTGGTTGAAATGATCATGGGCCTCCAAAGACAAAGGCGCGATGCTAGCATCGTCGGATAGCGTGTGGCTGTCGCGATCGCTACATCGGATAGCAGCAGCAGTATGCGCAGAGTTGCGACGCGAGCTGCTCATGGATGGGCTCATCGACAGCGCGTCGTCCCACTGCTCTAGCTTCACCAGCAATGCGCTCTGTTCTTCCTGCGTCATGACACGTTCCACCAGGCTGCCTGGCACAGGCCTCCCACAACAGCTCGGAACCGCTCCTGTCTCGGACTCTATCGCTGTCTTGACAGTATTGCGCAATGCCTGCGTGCACAGACGATGACCGCATGTCAGTCTGTGTACAGCACGCCTCTGATTTAGCGGGTCATCTGGGCAGTGGGGGCACTTGTTTCCGCCTTGGGTGAGAGAGTTCGATCGATGGCGACGTAATAGGTTAATGCCACGGAGCTTGCGGAGATGCCTTCTGGGTGACAAATCTGGCGACGCGGGTTGTGAAAGTGGCAGGAACAATGATTGACGAGTCGACGATGCTGGCGAGAAAGATAGTGACTTGGGTCCATCCGGGACTCCACGGGAGACGAAACTGTCGTAGTCTCTGAACGATAGCGATGCGCGAGAATGCCGTTGGTGTCCCTCGTGAGAGATGTAATCCTTGGAGGCCTCCGAGAAGGTCGAGACTAGGCCCGTCGAGTAGGAGGTCCGTGAATCGATAGATTCAGACCGACGAGAGTCGTCCGAGCAATATGTCCTGAACGGATATTTGATGTCTGCCACATGCTCTACCTCAATGTCCAGCCCGAGTTCTTTCGCGTCTGCCTTCAAACGCTCATCCAGCTCATCTTCTGTCTCCACATCCACCTTCAGCAGTTCCAACAGATAGGCCAAGTCTTGTTCGACCATCTCTTAGCATCATCGGCAGGTCGTCCAGCGTGCGAGAGTTGCCCAAGGGAGATTCCGGTTTGCGCTTCTTGTGTGTCAGAAGTAGATGCGAATCATGCGATGTACTCTGTCTCCTTGCACCACTCGCTCCGGTCGGTGACAAATGGTCCCTCGATAATCGTAATGTCGCACAGCGTCTGTGGCACAACCACACTCAAACCTCCTCGGCCTGCGCCTGTGAAAGAAGGACAATGAACCACCACAGTTCGGTGCTCGCACGACAGCAGCAGGAGTATTCGTAGAGCCGGGCCTGGAGGGAAATGGAGATGTGAGGTCCGTCTTACACCGGCAAGTTCTCGCAGGGTTGAACGTCAGAGACGACACCCAGGATGCGCCAACTGCTCCTGGACGCCAGCGGCAGTCCGCCAAACCGCGGGTGATCGTCCTGCAGCTTCTGTGCCTCTTCTGTCGGGAGGATCACCGTCGTCGAACTCTCCGAGCTAAAGTGCTGCACGTTCGCTTGTCTGTTGCGCATCAGGAATGGCGGTGGTGCGCCGTCAAACGTCCGACTCGTATCGCAATCCGATCCTGTGTTTCATCCATCCATCCCAGTACAAGTCTGGCCAGCAACAGCAGAACCATTGCCAGGTTCACCTCGAAGGCACCACGGCGATTTGGCGCACCCTTTCCTTGGTCGGTCTTGCAAGCAACGGCGGTGATGACAGCGCGCCCGCGCATTTTGCCTTTTCCGCCCTTCGGCTTCCTCCATCCTCCTTCTGCACTACTGCAGCCAATGTGCAGCGCGGCTCGACTTACACCAGAGCCTGGGACGCTGACATAACCATTTCATGCACACCATAGCGCGGCACAAACTCCTATTCCGGCACGTCTCACGAACTGGTACCTCCTCCCTACCTCTGGTACCGCCGCTTCGCTTACGCGCCTCCGCCTGGCTGCAATAGGCACGGAGGGAAAGCCAGCAGCGACCGCGAAAAGCTACGACGAGGTGGAAGACACAAGTGCCGCCGACGACTCGCGGCTCTAGGACTGCTGAGTCTACACTTGCCCCAAGAAGTAATCCATCAGCAGAATGGCGATGTGGCCGCAAAGCGCTGCGGCGGCTTCGCTCCACCGTGACCGTCCCGCGGCCTCCGCTCGAGGACTGCATGACCAGTGAGTCTACGATGGCACAGAAGAAGCCCTAGGTCGACTGGTGTCATCTATTTTGCATGCTGCGCGCGGCCGGCCAAGCTGTTGCTCAGATCTTGTGCATCTGTCCAACTGCTGGTGACATCCGCTTTCGGTGCCGAGCATCAGCAGCCAGCGAAGCAAGTTTGTTGAAGCTGTGCAGAACGCTGCCCGCCAACCACACCTCGACCACTCGTCCAGGCAATCTCATCTGGTGGCTACCGCCACCTTCAGCCAATCTGCTCGGGGTCTCCGCCTCATTACCACCGTCACAGCCATGTAAAGCGCCCCGGTTGGACCCCATGACGAGGAAGCTTTCTGCAGCTATGCGGCGTTAATATCTACTCCGGCATCTTAACAGCTTGTGCCGCCCTGTCGGGAGCACTTGCACACCTTGGCTGGTTGTTGGTCTTCGCCAGACGACCAATTCTGACAGCAGGCTTTCTAATCCATGGCCCACGTAGCAAGCGCAGTGTACGCAGCTAGGCCACCGACTGGGACTGACCAGCGCCTAACATGCCAAGTAGACGAGCTAACGCAAGAAATACAAGTAGCGCCTTGCGCAATGAAGTGGCTTACGACTTACCAGCAGTAGGATCATGTGGCTGCTTTCCAGCGCCCGATCAGATCGGGGAAGCAATTCCAACCTGCAATTATTCATTGTGCACAGTATGCCTCGTAGCTTGCCGACCGTCTGCCTTCCGAGCACTGTATTGATTTCGTGCGATCGCATGCTACTGCGATTCTGAGGTCTATCCGGTCGTCAGTCCCATGGCTCGCGCACACAGTCACAAGTGCGCACATGACAAGTTCGAAAAGAGGCACAGATGCGGAAGGCAAGTATCAACATACGAAGACTCTTCTTGGAAAGCACTGCGCAAGACATCTGGCTGTGCCTCACTGCACGAACGTCACCGAGTCAGCGGTGCAGGAAGCGGATGTCTCGACGCCGGCCCCGCGCCACAAACTCGCTTCCAACTTCAAGTCCTCGAACTGGTGGTGATCAATGATCATGATCTCACCGACTATGATCGCAAATGAAGATCAGGAGAATGATACAGAATTCACTCTCAATGGCTCAGTCGTGGGCACCTCCGTGGTGTAGGAATCCAGATGGACTCATCTTCTAAGGTATCCTCCACTCGTCTCCAGAAGGGGGCTCCGAGTGCGCTATGATCGATCAACAGGCCCGGCAGGTGAGTAACAGGTCCCGAATGCTTTCTTGCATTCGAGTGATCCTTTGGTTGTCTCTTCTTGGTCCACACTTTCTTGGTTGACACCTGCAGCCACATTGTTTGTTCACCTCCAAGCCCACCTCCACAACCTTCAAGACTATCGAGAAGAACGCCGGGGAACCGTTGTTTCCATGACGATAGGAAACGTGCCGCCATGGTCTTGCACAAGTGGCAACTACGATGCAAGTATCATCATGGTCACCGCCAGTGTATTGTGTAGCGGCAAGCTCGCTGTTGGACGGTGGCCGTGCCTTCTCATTGGCCAGACCGACCACGACTGGGCTCCCAGCTACTCATTCAACGCACCAGTATGCGTTGCGAGGACACTGAGAGCTCTACTGGATCTCACAATAGGTCGATCGCAGCTTGGCAGCTGTACACTTTACGATGCGTGAGAGTGCATGGCGCAGCCCGTTCACAAATGCAGACATACAGCATCACCGTCAACAACACACTAGCTCGGCCGCATTATAAGAATGCATCGTGTCGGTTTCGCCATTCATGGACATGTCGACTACTTATGGACAGCTCTCGCCCTGGTCTATGGCAGCACCATTTGGGCGAGAGTTGTCCACATCATAACATGGCAAACTCGTCAACAATCCTCTCTACTATTGCTGACAGCAAATGTTGCTGTCATATATCACAGCGATGCTGCTACTCGACCAGCTTTCGTCTGACGTTTCTCACAACAGATCGAAATGACTTCCCAAGAGCAGGACGAGAGGGAGTTCGCAAGCCCAATGCTTGCAGAGACGCCGAAAGCCAAGAAAGTCAGACCAGCTCGCAGAGAGACATTGAACGAAAACATTGTGGTTCATGACCACACAGAATACTTGTCAGCAGGCTTCCGGCGGGGCAGTAAGGTCCCGAAGCACACCCCAATCACACGAGAAGTCTCGCCGCGTCTTCCAAGAAGGTTCCTTAACGTCGTCGACGATCCTACAGACGAAGATTATGCGCCATCTTCGAAGAAGCTGCCGCCCTCGCGACGTGCCCTTGCCACAGGCAGGTCAGACAATGCTAACATGACATCGACCGAAGACGCGCCACTTCCAGCGCCCCCACAGGAGGATGAGAATAGATCCATCGGCCCAGGAGCAATTGCTTTGCTCAGTACGTACTCACCCTCTCCGCCCAAAGCCACGCTGGCTCAGTCATCGGGAGGATGAATATGATGCGAATGGCAGTGTTTACGACACTGGCCTGTGCAACGACAATTGCGCAGACCCAGCAACCGAAGAGATGCTTCACTGCGATGGTGACGTGTGCTATCAAGGGGGTGGATGGTTTCATTTGCACTGTGTCGGGTAGGTGAATGTGTGTTATCTCAAGGTCCGAAGTTGGTAGCTGACACTCGAATTGTAGCTGGAAAACTGCTCCACCAATGCCTGAGGGCAGAAAGTGGTTCTGCTTCATTTGCCGAGACGCGCTTGATTCTGGGAAGAGTAGTCGCGGGCTTGTTCCAAGTGACGAAGAGCTGGTCCAGAGGAAGAAGGAAGGAAATGGCAGAGGGAGAAGACTTGGCGATGATTTGGCATGGAAGATGAAGAAGTGATCGTACGAATGTGGTCGGCTCCGACACGGCTGTACCTGTGTGCGCTCATGCTCTTGCCATCACTTGAAGTGTTTTAGTTCCGCGAGCAATGAAGGAATAGCTGGCGCATCTTTCATTCCGATGTGATGTCTTATCCCTTACACTGTAGTAGGAGGTAGATCTCGAGACTATGCTGACAAGAAGTATTCTAGACTCCGACAGATCATTGTCGCACCAGCCGTGAAAACATGGTGCAATCAATGCCTAGGCAACAGCATTCTGGGGTAAGCTCGACGATCGTGCTTCCCCTGCAGCATTGCAAAACCAGCTCCAAATGCTACCACCTGATGGTTCTCCCAAGTAGATCACAACCTGCATATCTCCGCAGCAGACGGTCTCACTCAAACGAGCCCACCAACGGCTCCAGCTCCGCCATGTCGACACGCTCAGTCTAGCTCGCCAAATATCGAACCAGCAGTCGAGAACGCGCACACTTCGCCATCTTCGTCCCCAACTCTCAGAATGACAGATCAGATCTCAGTCAAACTTTCAAGTCTCAAGAAACGAAAGGAACAATCATTCAAGTCATCGGCGAACCATTGATGAGCGGCTACATCTTGGAATTCAAGCGCAACTACGACTGCAGCACCGATCCAACCTTGAAACTTCTCAAGTATCTGGGCAGCATTGATGAGATTTATCTGTTCGAGCCCGAGTCGGACGAACTTGTTCAAGAAAGCACGCCTCGTTCACAGCTGGAGCGTGAAGCACAGGGGGTTCCGCCTCCTCGAAAAGGACAGGATGTTCGGGCACCGATTGATGGGGTGAGTAGAAACCCCTTGGTATATGGTACGCGGACTAATTGAGCGATTCCCGTAGGTCAATACCAGGAGGTGTCAGGAGTGGACGACAGAATTCATCACGCATGTTGCGGACTTGGGGATGATCGAGCGAGATGCGGTTGAGAGTGTTCAGAGCGAGCGGGATCTGCCAACGCATGGGATATTTGGATGTTGAGTTGCTGTTGTCTATCCACATTCCGCGTCCTCTATTAAGGCGCTCGGTTGCCAGTTGCTGTGGTTGTGAGCTCCTATCAACATTCTTCCCTGTATCTCACCGCGCAATGAACGCATCAAAAGGAGCACAGTAGCAATTTGAGGACACAAGCTTGAGCGTAGTGTTCGGTTTCATCGAATGTCATGTGGATGTGATTCCGCAGCTCCTTTGTCGGAAATGAGTCGAGCGGAGCTTGCGGTGTTACGACTGTCAGAAGACGCGACTGCCCCTGCTCGGAGATTCGGAGGTGCGGAGAAACCAAGTCCGAGCAGCGGATTCATTCCGAACTCCAATCACATCCCGTCCGAGCTTGCCGTTGGAAAGCATTCTGCCAGAGTTCTTAGAAATGTCCAACAACGTACCACTTTCATCCCAGACTATCGACTGCGCAGCCCAGGCATCAGCCGGTGGGCAAGGCACTCGTTGCGGACTAAGTGGGCATCCGTAATCGGTCTATATGGACAGGCATGTCGGGCATAGCAGGTACAAGAGTAGGCGAGCCGTCGGCTCTTATCAGATCTATCGTTCTCATCTCCATCTGATTATTCTCCATCAAAATGACTGCTGCACTTAGGAACGTCATCGTGGTTGGTGGCTCATATGTCGGCCTTGTATGTGTCCTCAGCCTTGGAACGACATGATCTCGGATGCTAATACTGCGAACAGAACACCGCTCGAGAGCTCATGAGCATCTTGCCACAAACGCATCGTGTTCTCCTGATCGAACCTCATTCACACTTCAATCACATATTCACATTCGTGAGTCGTTCATCTATATCTGTGGCCCTCTAGACTGACTTCGGTGTACAGCCTCGCTTTGCCATTCTCTCAGGGCAGGAACACAAAGCCTTCGTTCCATACACTGGTGTCTTCCCACCTTCATCTCGCCACAGACATGTCGCTGCACGAGCAACAGAAGTACACCCCAATCATGTCCAAATCGACAACAGATGGGAAGGCTCACAGAACATTCCGTTCGACCATCTCGTCCTCGCCACTGGCACACACTTATCCGCGCCGTCGATGATGCCGCACAACGACTCTACATCCTCGATCAACTATCTTCAATCCTATCAGACACAGCTTCGCAATGCCCGTGCGGTCACCATTGTCGGTGGCGGAGCTGTAGGAGTGCAAATGGCTCTCGATCTAAAGGAGCTCTATCCCGAGAAAGAGGTCACGGTCGTTCATTCACGAGATCGTCTAATGCAAAATTTCCATCCAAAGCTTCATGAGATCATCAGCGACGCTTTTCAGGAGAAAGGAATCAATCTCATCACAAGCACCCGCGCAAAACTTCCTCCGAATGGAGCATTTCCCAACAACGGACAACTCTTCAACGTCGAGTTCACGAATGGCCAGCAGCCCATCACTACAGACTTCGTCATTCCGGCGACAGGTCAGAAACCAAACAACCAACTTGTGTCAAGTCTCCCATCATCGACAACAGAGGGTCTTGTGAACCCAGCGAATGGTTTCCTGAGGATCAGGAAGACTCTCCAGCTGCATGATCCCGCGTACGACCACATCTTCGCTGTTGGCGACATCGCAGATACTGGACTTCACAAAGCCGCAAGACCCGGCGGCGCGCAGGCAAAGGCTGTGGCCAAGAATGTGCTGAGCATGATCGAAGGACAACAACCAACAGCACATTTCGAGCACAGCGTTCGAGCCATACATTTGAGTTTGGGCTTGGTAAGTGGAATGTATCACGCAGTACTGTGCTTCGAATGCTTCGCTAATCTAGAATGCCGTCTAACAGAAGCGCAACATCATATTCCGCAATCCGAATGAGGCGGAAGGGCAGACGGAGCCGGTAGTCATGGAGAAATTCGAGTAAGTCTGCCGCATGACCTTGTCATTGCACGGTCTTGAAGAAGTCATGGCTAACTCCATCGTCGCAGTGGTCGAGATGATATGGGAGTCGAAGGAATGTGGGATAGGTTGAATGTTTCTCTTGCTCAATTACAGACACCGAAGACGAGGTGGGAAAGCACAGAAATTCGAGCTGAGTTGTAAGAGAACACATCGTTGTGTTAGACAGCTGATATCAATAGATGCACTTCGCTGTGCAGAAATCTAACAAGGCCACATTCTTCAGCGTACCCATGCAATCCCGGAACCAACAAGCTTTGCAGTGCGGCACAACGTTGCGAGTGCAGGAGATTGTGAAAGCGTAACCCCATCTCGAACTGCGACGCGTGGTGGAGGATTCAGCTGCATGAGCCGTTTATGCACTGGCTGCCGAAATACGAAGCACCAATCGGAGACAGCGCTGCCGTTGCGCAGGATTCCAGGGCCGACCATCGACTCTACCAAATTCGACCGAGAAAGACGGTAGTCCTATGCCAGTGCGAAGCATACGGAGTTCTCAATATGTTGTTGCCTGGGTCGTCGCAGCCATGTCGCCAGCTACAAATACAGCGGCCGTCTCGGTGCTGCATGTCACGGACGCTGGACTCATCGCTCTTTCATCGCGCAACCGAATGCCAATATTCAACCATATCTGCTCAAGCTCGACACTGGTATCAGGGAAGGATATGTAAAGCAGCGCTGCCACATTTTCTGATACACTATGGCCATTCGGTCATCTGTCAAAGACAGACTAGACTCTGACGAGAATGCAAGCCTGAAATCAGTTATAACGTCCTCGGACTCTGATCTCCACGATGATGTCCTACCGCCTCCTGCATACGGCGACTCGTACGGCGAGCTCAGCGGCGCTAAGGACGGCCTCGGGACTACAGCCTATGCCACTGAAGACGGTCGCGTCAATATTCACATCAATCAATTGAACAGGCGTCTCTCGCAGGTTTTCATTCCTGCTCTACGTGAGGAGGTACAGAATACGCAAGATACCACCCCACCTCCTCCATCCTACATACCGGAGTCCTTAGGAGGCCACGATGGATTACCTCCTCCACCATTGAACATCGTCATTCATATTGTCGGCTCGCGTGGAGACGTACAGCCGTTTGTTGCGCTTGGGAAAGTGCTGAAGAACACCTACGGTCACCGTGTGCGCCTGGCGACCCATCCAGTATTCGAGAAATTTGTGCTGGAGAACGATCTCGAATTTTTTAGCATCGGAGGCGATCCAGCCCGGCTCATGGCATTCATGGTCAAGAACCCCAGCCTTATGCCGAGTTTTCGCAGTGTTGCAGATGGGGACATCAAGCAGCAGAGGAAGATTGTCAGCCAATATATCCAAGGATGCTGGCGATCATGCTACGAGGCAGGTGACGGAATGGCAAGCACTCCCGCGGACAGCGACAATTCCACTAGCTCCAAACATGGCTGTTACGAGACTTCGTCAAAACCATTCGTTGCCGACTGCATCATCGCCAACCCTCCAAGCTTTGCTCATGTTCACTGTGCTGAGAAACTGGGTTGTCCTCTCCACATCATGTTTACCATGCCATACTCCGTAACCCAAGCTTTTCCGCATCCTTTGGCCAACATTCAGTCCAACGCCGACCCTCACTTGACCAACTACATGAGCTATGCGATGACGGAACTTTTGTCATGGCAGGGCCTCGGCGATATTATCAATCGATTCCGAGCAAAGTGCCTAGGACTGGATCCAATAAGCCGTATGTGGGCTCCGGGAATGCTACAGCGACTGAAAGTCCCACATACATACTGTTGGTCGCCAGCACTTATCGACAAGCCGAAAGATTGGGGTCCGCACATCAATATCTCCGGCTTCTTCTTGCTCGACTCGATCAGCTACGATCCACCTTCCGCTCTCACGGAATTTCTCGCAGCCGGACCTACTCCAATATACATCGGCTTTGGAAGTATTGTCTTGGAGAATCCCGCTGCCATGACTAAGCTGGTACTAGAAGCTGCAAAATTGACAGGCCAACGTGTTCTGCTCTCCCGCGGATGGGGAGACATAGGCGGTGACAACATTCCGGACAATGTCTTCCTGCTCGGAAACATGCCGCACGATTGGCTGTTCAAGCATGTATCGTGCGTCGTTCACCACGGCGGCGCAGGAACTACGGCCGCAGGCATTACCGCTGGTCGTCCGACTGTTGTCGTGCCCTTCTTCGGCGATCAACCATTTTGGGGTGCAATGATCGCACGTGCAGGTGCTGGTCCTGATCCGATTCCATTCAAGCTACTCACAGCGGCCAAGCTTGCTAGTGCTATCGAAACATGTTTGAGGCCAACAAGTCTGGATCGTGCTAAAGAGCTCGCGCAGAAGATCGCTTCAGAAAATGGAGTTCACACTGGAGCTCAGTCTTTTCACCAATTCCCTGAGGTAGATCGACTCCGATGCACTCTAATCCCATCTCGGACAGCCACGTGGCGTATTAGACGTACCAAGGTCAGGCTTAGTGCTTTGGCAGCCTGCATTCTGGTGAACGCAAACCTTCTGGATCCCAAAGACTTGAAGTTATTTAGGGCACAAGAGTACGAGACTGATAGAGGTGCTACGGATCCAATTTCGGGTCCCTTCTTTGCAGCCTGTGGAGCGTTCAGCAGTATGGCGGTAGGTCTCGCCGATGTTCCATCCGAGACAGCAAAAGCATTAAGAATGCCTTTTAGGAGCACTCAGGGGACTCTTGTTCATGACCCCGACCCAACTAATCCAGCCCTAAGAACACACATGTCAAGGTCGGATTCCGTGTCCATCAGATCACGCAACCGAAAAGGTAGCACTCATTCCGAGAGTTCTGGACGTCATGATAGCAAAGACCGGAGATCAGGACCACGGAGCGATCAGGATATGTTGCGTCAAAGCTTTCCTCATTCAAGTAAAGGTGCTGGGCGTTTTGCTAAAGCTCTTGTACAATCGCCTATGAATCTCTCGATGACCATTACAAGAGGATTCCACAACATGCCAAAGCTCTGGAACGATGATACTGTGCGGCCCTCAACGAAAGTCGCGGACTTCTCGTCCGGCGCTCGAGCAGCAGGGAAGAATTTCGGGCTCGGTTGGTACGATGGAGTCACAGGCCTGGTCACTCAGCCATGGAAAGGTGCACAGAAAGACGGCGCTGTGGGCTTTGTCAAAGGAATCGGAAAAGGCATGGGAGGATTCGTTGCCAAGTCAGGCGCGGGTAGTGTGGGAATACTGGGCTACACGATGAAAGGTCTACACAAAGAGATACAACTTCTGTTCGCGAACAATGTCGACAGCCATATTGCTGGATCGAGAACAGCTCAGGGCTACGAGGAGTGGCTGCAGAGCTCTGAGGCTGAGAAGCGGGATGTCATTGACAATTGGAAGTTGATTCAGAAATATTTGAAGCGTAAAGGGCATGATGAAGAGATGATTCGAGACCTCTTAGCTGCTCGTGCAAAGGACAACAACCCAGATGCGGTGCGTGCACCTAACATGGATTCTGCAAGGACAGAAAGCAACCAAATCACGACCCAAGTTTCCGAGGCTTCATCGCTCGCATCGAGTACCCCAAGGACTTCTGAGGATTCACTTCGAGCAATTAGCTCATACGGAAATGGACACCACCGCAACAGTCACATGCCGGTTGCTGAAGCACAGAGCGATGTATGCGTGCAACGGACACCTCACCAGCCTGCAACTTCGTCCACTTATCAAGATCAATCAATTCTCAACTAGGGTCACATTCTAGAGAATCAGAGCACGATCGGGGAAGCTGCAGAGACCGATCGCTACATCGAGGGTTTAGTAGAGATATCGGTAGCCCCGAGCAGGAGAAGACAGGGCGCACATTCGTACCCGTCACACCATTCAAGCTGTAGTGCAGTTTGTGGCCGCCATGACTACGCAGAACGGCATACAACGTACCAGCCGGATATGAAGACCGCAGAAGAGAAGACAGAAGAAGGAATCGTGCTGGAATATGTCAAGAAGCAAAGCCTTCTGGAAACTCTACATCACGAACGAATAGCAGATCGTGCTGGCCAGTCGACAGTCGAGGCTGAGGATGGAGCACTGCGAAGAGCAATAGAGCTAAGCTTGCAAGAACAAAATTCGGGCATACTAGCATCTGCCAAAGGTTGATACCACGATGTGGCATATTGTCACAAGCGCATAGATGAATATCGATGGAGGAGATCAATGCAGTTGCTTGGGAAGGCAGACTGCTCTTTCCGTTTTCATTTATGTTAAGTTAGATGATCCTGCAGGATCGAGGCACGCCAAACGGAAAGGGGGAACAATTGGCCGACAGGCAACAACAGCTTCAACTCCATTCCTCAACGTCGCAATCACATGGATAAGACCATGGACTCCTCTGAGCTGCACGTCCTCCAAGTTCAACAGACGCACAATTGAACGGCATCGATGCAACCGCGTATGATGGGAATATTGGAGCTGCCCAGGCTCCACCACGCTCGATGAGTACAAGACGTGAGGCAAAGGTACCAATCTTGCCTCTTCGACCACTCAGCGCGTCGAAAGCGGTCTTATCTGCGTCATGCAAACCCAACGATACTCCGCTGACCACCAAGAAGAGGATAAGAGAAAGTAAGCCTAAGTCGAGGGCAGGATGTATCACATGCAAAGGACGAAGAGTAAAGCTCGCTTCTTTCCACAGAGTAAGTAATTCAAGTTGAGCTCACAATTTACTCCAGATCAAATGTGACGAAGGTCGACCATTTTGTGCCAAGTGTCTCAGCTCTGGACGACAGTGCGAAGGATACATAGCGCCACTTCCGAGAAGAGGGAACAATCATGCCTCGAGAACATTTTCAAGCCCAGTAACAGGACTCGCTTCGTCATCATTGAAGGTCTCAGAGTACGAGGTCAGAGCTCTGGAGTTCTTTTGCGTGAAGACAGCGCCTGAACTTGGCATGTATTTCGATACTCGCTTCTGGAGATCATTGCTTGTGCAAGCCAGCCTGGTCGAGTCTGCGCTTGCTCATGCTGTCGCGACGGTGGGTATCTTTGCTGAATAGCGATCGGGGCTATGTGACAACGAGCAGCACAATCTGGAGACTTCGCATGAGTATACGGCTCTTGCCACTTACAACAAATCGATCACACGACTTGCAAAACTTTCCGTATCTGCGAACGACAAAACAGAAGTAATACTGTTGGCGTGCATCTTGTACATCTGCGTTGAGTTCTTGCGCGGCAATGAAGGTGAGGCAATTAGGCACTTTAACGGAGGAATGGCTATTATTACAAGCCTCATGCGTCGCAACATTGGCTCTTCCGCTGCAGACGGAACGATCGATCGAATCAGAAGCACCAGCATCCTGACATTCTTCAACCGTCTGGAAATGCTGGCCGCGCTATTCGGCAACGACTCGCCGTGGTCATACGCAGTCACGCTCCAAGAGAGCATCCCCGGCAACTTCAACTTCATGGGTGAAGCTCGTGACAGCCTGGTTCACCTCATGAATCTGTCCCTTCGGTTTATTCGCAGTATTGGTCTCGCCAAGTATGACCCGTCATTCCATGGCAATTCACCCAACACATTCGATGAACAACAGGATTTACTCGACCATCTGGAGCTTTGGCGCTCTCGGTTCTCTGCATACCAGGGTCGACACACATCTGATCTAAGTCCGACAGACTTGTACGCTTGCAATGTCCTCGAGATACAACGACTCGTGGCCAAAGTCTGGGTTCAGACGACAATGGTGCCGTTCGAATGTACACATGACGAGCACATGCCAGCATTCGAAGCAATCATCACGCTCGCAGAGCAACTTTCTACCATGGTGGATGACACCAAAAGCCAGCAAGAACGTGCGCGATATAACAATACTTTTCTTCTGGACACAGAGATCGTGGGACCTCTGCATTGGGTCAGTATTAAGTGTCGAGACCCTACTCTGCGTCGGCGAGCACTTGGTGTACTGCGCGGGACAGACCGTCGGGAAGGTAAATGGGATTCTAGAATGTCAGTTGTGGCTGCAGAACGCGTGATGGCTATTGAAGAGGAGAGACTCCTCTATGGAGATCTGCCGAGTGAGGAGGCGAGGGTGCATGTTGTGAGCATCAAGAGTGATGCTGGCTTGGGACCTTCGAGGCATGAACTCATGTTCTTCACTAAGCCAAACGGTATTTATCGGGATTGGAAAGTGTGGCAGGAGATTGTGCATTCAAGAAGGTGAAGGATCCAACTTTAGGCCGCAGTCCAACCTTCAATGTCCGTGGCTGCCACTGTTGAGTTTCTGTATCGTTCGATGGTCTTTCAAAGAAAGAGACATGGTTATCGGGCTTTCTAGGACTGCTGTCGGAGCAAATCGTGAGAAGCGGATGTGGGCTGAGCAAGAGTTGCGGCACTCAAGGGCCCGGATACTTCGACATAGAGATGATGATAGGAGTCCGACTGCAGCAGTGATTATTGCAGATGAATGAACGTCTGTGAAGTGAACGGTCGCGGCGAATCGCGGAGAGCTGAGGGTTGAGATGCGGTCTGGACCAGTTGGTATGCCAGTGTCAAATGTAGCGTCAAATATTGATGGAGCTTTCATGACTCCGGTCCGATAGCGGGGTTCAAGATGCGTCACAAACAAGCATTCTCCATCTTTTCCGACAATTTCCCTTGCTCGCTTGCCATTGAGTCAAGGGCTATAATTGCACCTCTCCGACTTCTTTCCTTTCGATGGAAACAGCCAAACACGTTATTCACTCGCAAGGCTACGCTCTCGAAGTCAGAATGGCCACCGACGGATCCAAGTTCCCAGCCAAACGGTGTGGTCAGTGAGTCCCCCTTCCTTCACGCGGTATTCCCTGCATCGAGACTGATGTGAGCTGTGTCTTGCAGGTGTCTTGGGCGCAACGGGTAGTGTAGGACAGCGATTTATCCTCCTTCTCGCCCTCCACCCTCACTTCAAGCTCACCGCCGTTGGGGCATCCCCGCGGTCGGCGGGAAAGCAGTACAAAGATGCTGTCAAGTGGAAGCAGGCTACACCAATGTCCAAGCAATTGGGCGAGCTGGTTGTGAAGAATTGCACGCCAGAGGAGTTTAAGGATGAGGTCGACATTGTCTTCTCCGGTCTGGACAGCGATGTGGCAGAGGATACAGGTATGCTCACCAGACACACACTTTACGCATCGCCGACTCACATTCCCCACAGAAATGGCCTTCCTCAAGGCTAACATCCCCACCTTCTCCAATGCGAAAAACTACCGACGCAACCCGATCGTACCTCTCGTCGTCCCTACGGTGAACCTCCCACACCTCAACCTCATTCCTCACCAACGACAACACTTTTCTCTCGAGAAGGGCTTCTTGGTCTGCAACTCCAACTGCGCTGTCATTGGCATCGTCATCCCGTTCGCAGCTCTGCAGGCCCGGTTCGGCGAGATCAATACTGTTTCTGTTGTCACAATGCAAGCGGTTTCTGGAGCAGGATATCCGGGTGTCAGCAGCATGGACATCATCGACAACGTCGTGCCTTTCATCAGCGGTGAAGAGGACAAGTTGGAGACAGAAGCGCGAAAAATTCTGGGAGGCATCAATGAAGGCAATACTGAGTTCGTGGAACAAAGCGAGCTTCGCATATCTGCAGCATGCAACCGTGTTCCAGTTCTGGATGGACACATGGCTTGTGTTTCACTGAAATTCGCGAAGCAACCTCCTCCAAGCGTGCAGGAGGTCAAGGCTGCTTTGAGGGAATACGTTTCCGACGCACAGAAATTGGGCTGTCCTTCTGCACCGACGAATGCCATTGCTCTATTTGACGACGATCAGCCGGATCGTCCTCAGCCACGACTGGATCGTGAGTTGGACCGCGGGTATGCTGTTTCGGTGGGCAGAGTGCGCGAGGATGAGAGCGGGATATTCGATATCAAGTTTGTGGCTCTGTCACACAACACGGTCATTGGTGCGGCGGGAAGCTCTATTCTGAACGCGGAGGCTGCGGTTCTGAAGGGGTATGTATAGACGGACATTGGGCAAAACGGGATGTGCGATGGGCAAATTTGGATGACGAGATGACCGTGAATAGAATGAATCAAGACTTTGACACCAAGCCTCTGTTCAAGAGTGCTCAGTGCCAACTGCTTCAGGTGGCACAGGAGACTTTGCGTTATTGATCAACAGAGTAGCGTACCAGAGGTCCCTGGATGACATTTATACCTTGCAAGGAAGTCCAGATCGCAGCGTCTCGACCCTCTGTCAAGTCACCATTCCGAACGCCAATTTCTCAAGAAAAGGTTCAGTGCGGACATCAAAACGAACCACTTCAGGAAACAATTGCGGATGGAAGGTCACGACGATGTAGATTTTGCTGAGACACTCTTGCCGAGTAGCGAACACCTCACAAGCATCGAGCCCCAGTCATGCTGACGACTTGCCCACTTTACGAGACCATGGGATATTGCTTGAACGCCGTAAGGCTCGTACCGAAGCCCTTGCAGACTGCTAGCGGACTATTATCGGCAAAGTCGCAGACCTCTAACTCTTGCTTCCAATGACGAGTTCTGGTTCTACTAGCGACAGCCAGGTATTCGGGTCTATATACCAACCACCCTGGCCTCGATCGATAGTGTGCACAAATCTAACTGCCTGGGAGCACTGTTTGATCGTCAGGACCAGCATTCAACAAGCGCTTTCGTAATTGGACTCCCAGGCAGAAACGGGCTAACAGGATTGTCGATTGCCAAATTGCTTACCAGTAACGTCGGGCTGGACACACAGTATGCCATTGACTAACAAGGATTGCTAAGATTGCCTGCCTTAGGTGATCTTCGTGCTCGTGTAAGTCGGATAGCGCTCACGACAAATGCCTATAGTACACCCGCGACGATGCCGTTTTTGAGATAACATTGCAACCCTCGTTAGTTTTCATTCCTTCGATTCGACGCACGATGCGTGCACCACTCGTTTTGGCCAAGTGCCTGTTGGCTTTAGGCATTCATGCCATTTTCGCTACCTCGCTCGTCATTCGTCAGGACGATACCAAGCTGCTCCCGCTCATCCTGAACGAAACTGCCGATTCGCTACAGCAACTGGGCAAAGAAGCAGCCGATGGCGAGAAGAACTTCATCGATGAACTTCTCCAGAAGGTGAAGCCGCAGAATTCCACCTTCGAAAACACCATTGCAGCATACTGGCAAAACCGCAATGTCCTCTCCCAACGCACGGCCAAGATCTATCTCTATGCTAATATTGGAGATTACCCCGATTTGACTGCCCCCAGCCGACAGGCTCGTGGTACATATGAGGACGCTCTCCACAACACTTTCAAGAACAAACAATTCTATGAGCTCGTCCATGCTGTTTATACCCAGTACTACGACTCTGAAGGGGCTCCAAGCGACAAGAAACAATGGGCTGAGGATCTCGATTCGGAGGATTTGAAAATACTGAAACTCACCTGGCACTGGTTTGTGGACGGAGGCTTAAATTTGAAGCCCGAAGAACAGGATCGATTGAAGGCAATCAGCGACTCAGCGGATGACGTGGAAAGCGCCTTCATGGATGCGTTGGGCAACATCACAGCTGGAACTCCGCTGTACTTCACTCGAAAAGAGCTGTCAGGCGTGCCCGACGACCGTATCGCCAAGCTTGTCAAAGACAGTGCGCAAGACGGCGACAAATACGCAGTCACCATCGACGACCTCGATATCGTTAGCCAATGCAACAACGCAACCACTCGGCAGGCCGTGTGGCTGCGAGGCAACCGTCTCGTTCCGGAAAACATCGATCGTCTGAAGCAGACAATAGCATTGCGCGCTGAACAGGCCAACCTGCTAGGCTACCCATCCTACGCGGCTTACGCTCTGCAGGATACTTTGATAGCGAAACCGGAGAATGTTCAATCCTTTATTGATCAAATTGACGCCAAGCTCCAACCTCTGAATCAAGAACAATACATCAGGATTCTGAAGGGACTCAAGAAAGAAGAGGAGGGCACTGACGAGTTCTTGTTCGAATGGGACCAAGATTATTACGAATCTAAGGCTAAAGCTGCTGAAATGGAGAAGGGACAGAGTAAAGAACCGAATTGTAAGTGGCACTACCCGCGGAAAGCGACTACTGCATAATCAGAAGTACTGAACGACAAACAGCCTCCGAGTACTACGAAGACATTGGGACCATCAATCGCATGCTCGACGTGTTGGGTCCAGTCTTCCATTTTCGTTTCGAAAAACTGAATCCCGACACTGCAGTGCCAGACCACTCAGCCAAGGATGTTGTTTGGCAACCCAACGTTCAGCTGTATGCTGTCTACGATACTGACGACAACAGCCCGATGGGACATCTTTACGTCGATCCTTACCGTCGCGACAGCGACGACGCACTGGCTTCTACAGCATACTCCATTAGCACAGGATCCAGTTTCGTCAAGTCCGATGGAACTCGAAATCCCATCTCGGTCATTGTCAAATACTACTTTGATGCACCAAATGGGGACCAACCGACTCTGCTGAACTCCGATCAGGTGAGGAGTTGAGGCTCAATGACATTGCGTACGGCAGCTAATTCAATTGCATCTGCTAGCTCCACCTCTTATTCCGCTTGTTCGGGACAGTGCTTTCATCCTTCTCCGGAAAAGTCAAATACAACGCCTTGAGCGCCGTTTCATCCGCAATCTCAAGCGACTATTCCAACGTAATTCAATCAACGCTGGAAGGCTGGTGTAAGTCCCTACCTTCGATCCGAAGCCATCACCCTGCATGATCCTCGCTGATTACACCACACAGCCAGCGATCCCCAAACGCTAGAACGCATTAGTGAGCACTGGTCCTACGCATCTCCAGAAGCCCTAAAAGCATGGCGAAAAGCGAATCCAAAGAAACCACAACCACCCCAACACATCTCGCAGGACACTCCCGCTAAGGGGAAAGGCTCGAGCCCCAGCGGTTTATCAAACGGGCACAACGTATGGTTCGCACTGTACTCAGCGTCGCTCTCGGCCTGGGATCAATATCTGTACGGCCAAAGCTACCCCGTCGATACCGCCTTTCTGGACCTCATCCGCGAATTCAAACGGATTAGCAAGCAATACCGCAAATTGGACCATATTGGCGACACGGGAGTGACAGACACATCGAAATGGGACTACCCTTTCACGTACGACTCGCACAACGTGCGAACGCCCGCCAGCGTCTACGACTACTCATTCAGCTGGCTGTACGCAGCCGATTTATTCTCGCGCTTCCAAGAAGACCCATTCAGTACGGCGATTGGCGGTCAATTTCGAACTTTTCTACTCGCTGCTGGGGCAGCGGAGGACTATGAGGCCAACATTGGGAGGTTTTTGGATCGAAAATTGGATTTTGGAAAGTATATTGCTACTTTGGGGGTGCATTGAATGAGGCAAGATGCTTAGACCGTAGAAATACTGGTATGAAAAAGCTCTTTATTGTATATCACGAAACGATAAATCGCGCGTACGATAGCGCTGAGAATGTCGGTTGTGCAAATCCCCGAATTGAGTAGTTGAAAGGCTCCGGTCCAAGGAACGGGTTCGAGTGAGCGATGCTCCTCAGGCGTCCGCCCCAGACCAACCCTGTTTTGGCATGAAGCCTGGATATTTGGTGACATGTACGAATGCTTGATGGCGCACACAGCACTGTTGAAATGGGAAAGAAGGGCGACACAAAGTATCTCGCTACAGTGGACGATAGGCTTTGCTGTCACTACCGATCAAAATCTATTGGCTAGTCATCATCTACAGCATGCATTTTCGACGCGTTCTATCTATACAGAGACACCAAGCCATCAATTTCAAGTACATTGATACTCACAGCGGACAATGCTTGCCGCTTTGAACCTGTGCGACCAGAGGTATCTGGGGGAAAATGTAGCTCATCAATCCGGATAAGCATCAACATCAGTTCTGACAACACTTCCTCGGTTGTACGCAATGTGTATTCGCCTCCTGGTGGGGGAGATTCTCTCCCTTCGATCTCATTGTACACTGTCCTGACGCCGTCGGCAGCGTCTCTGAGCCATTGCCGCGCGCCTTCTTCAACTGTCGCGAAGAAGTCGTCCGACCATTGATCCCACCAGCCCACAATGTCTGGCATACCTTGACCGAGAGGGTAGTCCGGGTCGTGTGGATACTGCTGCGTCCTCCAAGTCGGCTCGATGACAGCTTCTTGGATGTACGTAAGCTGCAGGCGAATTTGCTGTCGAACATGATTGAAGCGAAGCGCTGCTTCTGGTCTATTCATGAAGTCAAACACCAAAAAAACCTAGATTCATGTCAGTGTGACGTTCATGACCTGCCGAACATGTTGCACGGCCTACTCTTCGAATCGAGGTGAATAATGCCCCAACCGCGGCTTCAGTATCCAGGCGTGCTGCTTCTCTTGCCTCCTCGCGGATCGACTCCAGGTCGGTCACCGCACGTCGTGCCATAAGTTTTCCTTTTGCCGCATTGATCTGTTTGTCGGTGGCAAGGAACGGATAGACGTTGTCTTTCGATCCGAAGCACTCCAAGATTCTGTCATTTGGT
This sequence comes from Cercospora cf. flagellaris, assembly GCA_005356885.1. Classification (NCBI taxonomy): domain Eukaryota; kingdom Fungi; phylum Ascomycota; class Dothideomycetes; order Mycosphaerellales; family Mycosphaerellaceae; genus Cercospora; species Cercospora cf. flagellaris. Next base: position 1,834,205 of record RJLU01000007.1, on the reverse strand, counting down.
GTGTCCCACTGTTCTCCAGAGGGGTAGATCGGAGGCCTTGTCGCAAGCTCCGGAAATTGTTGGTGTAATTGATGCGTCCAGAAATGCTGTGGAATTGGTGCAAGAGGAGGATCGGTGTAGCGCCGGCTAGACAATTTGCCTCTGTCTTCGTTGAGCCTTGCACTTTCTGTGATGAAGAATCGAAGTATGCTTCGCTGCGGATGTGTCAGTGCTATCACGACCTGCAATAATCTCTGAACTCACATCTATGATGTGCTCGGCTTCGTATTGTGAAAGATCCTCGAGTCGTAATGTGCGTGTCAAAGGAATGATTTGCTCGTCCACAGACGGGCTCCGACACGGGCCCACAACGACTCTATACAGAGTGCGAAGGAAACCAGGTGTTTGAGCGAGGAACATCGGCAGTAGACTGAAGTACGAAAAGGCTGTGTAGCGAGCACCGGGGCGACCCTCCCAGCCGGCAAGATAGTCTCTTGCACCGCCACGACGGCTGATGCTGTTGACATGCTCTTCAGCATGTGACTGCGTGACTTGGGCGGCTTCGCCTTGGTCAGTGTCGGAGCAGAAACCAGGTTCTCTCTTACAGAGATCGTCGCTACAATAGGCCACTGGAGGAGGAGTCTTGATCTGGCACGAAAGTAAGTCGTTGATGGCTGACATGCACCCTCAGTGCCATCGACAAACTCACCACAGTGCAGCAAGCTGACTTTTTGCGCCCCCCTGGTTGGCCTAGTTAGCAGGTCACATGTACATCTGACGACTGTACTTACAGTCGCATCCCACTGTCTCTCCATCACCGTACGTGGCCCGGTCAATTTGAAGCTCTGTTGCATTACATTTCGCATTGGAGCAATCGCCATCAATGCCATTCGTTTTGGCGACCCAATGACATGCCGTTAGATCAGCGGGAGTCTGGCAGCAGTACTGCTGCGAGCCGAACAAGCATTCATCCTTCTTAGCGAACACAGAAGTCGTACCTTTGGGGCACGATGCGCCACTTTTCGTAGTGTTAGCTGTGCACTTCCCAGTCTTCTGGCAAACATACCATTTCGCGTAATGACAGTTCTATGTTATGGCGCGATATCTTGGACTAGGACAGCAGAATGTCTTGTGTCCTCGCCCACATTTGTTCGTGTTGCCATCGTTTGTAAAGCCTCCTCCCCAAGAAGATTTGATTCCTGCTATGTTGGTCTCTCCAGGAAAGCATTGCCCGCTGCAATCACTAGAGTCGCCACCATTATTATCTCCACGCCAGTTGCAGTTCTTCGGCGCATCGTTCGAAGGGCAACAGACTGGTTTGCCGCAATGCTAACAAGATCAATCAGTTTAGTGACAAGGAATGCGCTTTGGAGTCTCCGTACACAGCTTTTTTTCCCACAGCCTGCGTCGTCCCAGCCAACAACTGCGTACAGGTCAGCACAGAAGCTTCACATGTCTTATAGGACAGACCAGTGAACCCATTGCCACATTCAGCTTGAAGAGCGGTGTTGTCGTTAAGGTCGATACATTTGCCTTTGGACACGAAGCACTTTTGCCCATTCTCTCCTAGAAGGTCCGAGATGACAGTCTGGGGGCCAGAGACGGCGCCTCCGATGCCTCCAAAAGGAAGTAGGCCCCCAAACGGTGAGTCAGGAGTGATCTTGCGACGACGCAACTCGCGACCAATTCCTCTCTCGGGGTTGTAAGTGGTCGGCAATTTACTCTGATGGAGTGTATAGCTCAGCTTGGACCCAGCGGACGAGCTACTCAAGACAGCGCTATTGTTGATGCGCAAGATGCTTGAGGTGAGAGATCCTCGTTCTTCGGTATTAGACCACAGCCACAACCAGAGTGAAAGACCAAGAACCAATGCGCCGAACTTGGTTACATGATTTATCGCTTGCGCCTTTGACACCATCGTCTTTACTGAGTATCCGCGGACGTGGGGAATCGTATTGAAAAAGTATATCTGGCCTTGGCTTGCAGTGGAGAGGACATTCCTTATGTATTTACCTTGGAGCCACATAGACAAGAGCCTCAAGAATAGATCAACGTTGGGGTGCAGCGTGAGATTCCACAACAAAAACAGTAGGTCCGAAGCAGCTGCACGGCGCAGCGGCGAGTTGACGAACCATAGTCCGAGCCCACGCGCGCAGCCGGTCCATGTTCATAGCCGCCTGATGAGGCACAGTGTTGGCGTCGCGCGCAACCGGTCCATGTTCATAGCCGCCTGATGAGGCACAGTGTTGGCGTCGCGCGCAACCGGTCCGTGTTCATAGCCGCCTGATGAGGCACAGTACAGTGTTGGCGACGTGAAGCGCGCTTGCCATCTGGCTTGCCTCGGCGCGCGGCAAAACAGAAAGGCCGTCCTCTTCTTCACACATCACCTGCTACAATATTCACTTTCTATCCTGGATGCACTCTGTGCAAGGTTGGGCTGCCAATAACGTGGTCTTCCAACATCAGGACAGTGATGTTAACCTTTCCGGAGGACTGGATTAACCATCAAGTATGCATGCTTGAATAGAAGTCAAGTCAAACTGTGAGTCTGCGGCGCAGGGCTGCATGCATAATGCATAAGCCCTCTCTGTAGTCGCGCGTCTGAGCGATGCTATTTTTGCACGGATGTAACTAATGTTTCAGACTGGCGAGTGGCAGCTTGGAAAGCGCGACCATACAGACAATTGTCCTCACCGAGACGCCAGCATGCCGTGTTTCATAGAGCAAGAACGCCGATGGCATTCAACCTCACTCGCATTCGCTGGAGGGAACCTCTCATAGGCGCCGGGAGCATGCTCGAAGAGCTCTTCATGATAAGATTCACTTTTCACCAACGTGTGCTAAGTTCTCTCTGATCTTCGCAAGATCGAGCGTACTCGACAATCCTCCTCCTCGCCTTTGAATCGACTTCTACGGGCGTAGTCACACCACCATAAGCTCTCTGGTCGCAATGCACACTACTATTATGGCATGTTATGCTCTGATGCTGGACATCTTGGCTGAAGTGTCTTATGCACAACAACTCTCTGGTGTCAAATCTCACCTTGGATATCCTGGTCTGAGTGAGCAATGTAGAGACGCGATGAGGAAAGATGTCAGCTGTTTCCTGCTACTGAATCAGGTTGCTACAAGGTATGCTCTATTTAAAGCTATTGAACGGCCTACAACTGACCGGAATCCACAGTGGAAAGGTGCTTGACGAGGGTCAGGCCGCCGGCATGTGCACAGATGATTGCTATACCAGTCTTTCACACGCCAGGGACCACATTGCAAGAATATGCACCGCAGATACGGACGTCATATATCACGACATGGTAGCGTATCCGGGTAAGCGCCTACAAGCTTGAAGCGAGCTGTGCTGACCTCGGCAGCTACATTCGTGGCCGACAGGTATCTATTTGCATACAATGTGTCCTGTATGAGAGATAGGTGGGTCAGCATAACAACCAACAAAGTTCGAACTTCTGGCTAACAGCTGCTCTGTCAAGCGAAAATCGCTTTTGTGATCCACGAATTCTTTCCTGGTCGGAACAAGTGGAGCTCACGTCTAACCAGAGCTGTTCCGAATGCTGGCTGAAGTCGCAGGCCCTACAGCTGAATAGCCCCTTTGGCTACGACGAGAATCTTGCAACAAACTTCGCTGCACTTACATCCAGGTGTGGCGTTGAGGAGTACGCATTTGCGAGCCCAACACAGTATGCACTGAACGTCTCATCCACAGCGACTAGCGCCGCCATTCACATGGCCACATTGTTGCCTGAGTGCACCGATCATTACGTTGTAAAGTCGACAGATGACTGTCATGGTGTCGCCGGTTCGCTCAATATTTCTACATTTGGTCTCCTGCAAGCAAATGGCCTGGATTTGTATTGTCAGAATTTCCAAGCCAGCGTTGGTTCCAGATTGTAAGCTTGTCACCCGCACGGACTGTATCGAGGAGTGATTGCTCACACTATAGACAGATGCGTACCCAAAAGATGCTCTACATACCAGTGGAAACTATACTACACATGCCAGAGTGTCGTGCAAGGCATTCAAGGTGTCACCGTAAGTGTCGAGAGTGCAGCGAAACGTCATTGATAGTTCGCTGAAATGCAGTATACAGGTGGAAGACTTCCTCTCGTGGAATGGCAATTTCAACGAGCATTGCACTAACGGCTTCAACTTCATTGGGTATGAAGTTTGTGTCAGTCCTCCGAAATGGCCACATGATGCAACGCATGCACGAACAACGTCGACAGAGGTCGGATTACAGGCGGGCGAATCGTCACGGACTGCATGGTCTATCCACACGCTGAGTCCTTGATCATGCGGTCAGGTAATATCAGCTGAGGATCGGTTCAATGACTTGCAGCTTGCTTGCGTGCGAGAGTCAAGTCGATAGAGTAACGAACAATATGGCGTTGAGGAGATTCTGAAGGATGTGAAGATGGTCCACCGCTTAAGAGTTGCTGCAATGGGCACTTTGTTCGTCATTCAGATTCATGTGAGTTGGTACTGTAGGCTTGAATATTGTGTATCGCATTTGCCATTTTGGGGTTTCTCAATTAAGTCAATTATTTACCACATGCGGTGGGCGCCAATACTCGATGTCCCAGGCGTGTTCATCACGCATGTGACGATATATCCCAGTCATGTATCTCAATGTAACATGCATAAAACCGACATCCTTAGCTTTCGTCCCCTCTACTGACTCCATCCCAAGCGCTTCACCCTCCTGCTCCTCTTCTTCATCGCCTGACCAGTTCTTCCAGATGATGTCCACGAAGCCACCGCGATAGTCGGAATTCTGTTGAGCGTCTTTGATAGATCGCAGGCATTCAGCATTGACGCGAAGACAGAACTTAATCCGTTGATTGCTATACCACGGGTCGCTAGATCGCTCGGGATAGTTCTCGCGACACCATGCCTTGAACCTTTCTCTGATAATCGAAGAACTGGCGTCTTCCAGGGTCTCCTGATCCTCGATGATCGTGATGTCCAGCTTTTCGAGTATGTCCAAGCCGTTGTAGAATTCCAAGGTCTTGCGGATCATGCTCTGGTACGTGTTCTGGAAGATCTGCCAATCTGAGTCGCTGGAATACGTACAGCGATAAATGACGAAGCCCCACTTGTCTTCCCGATCTTGTTGCATGCCAATCTCGATCATGTCTGCGTGATTCGACCAAACCGTGCTAGGAGGGGTACGTTGACTGCGAGTGTGCGCGGAGATATTAGCATTCGACATCTTCGAATGTTTTCAAGTTACAATGATTGGCGGTTCAGATCTTTTGTCCCAATATCATAGAGAGTCCACAGGAAAGCACGCCTTCTCGCGAACAGATAGGCCCTCTTGGGTTCCTGGGCTCACAAGGGTTCCAGGATGTAAGACGACTGAAGTCCGTTCCTTAGTTGAAGTCGCCATCTAATGGGAAGAAATGATCTGGTGTGCAAACTTACGCTCACGGGAGCGGGGCTGCTGCCTAGTCGCACAACATCTGCGTAATCGAGGCTGACCACAGTGCGTTCAGCAGTGCGGGTACTGTGAGAACATGGAGTAGACTGTACTCATGAGCAGCCTCAAAGCCGACAAAGCGGACCACAATTCCAACGAGATGGAATGAATATATATTCGGGAGAGATAGTCTGGACTAAACAGAGGAGCGGTGGCGACGCGTTCGCTGAATCAGCTCATGAAATCCTTGGCGTAAGTCCGTCACGACGCGCTTTCCACAACGCGTCTTGTTCTGGCCATGGGCCATACTTCGTAGCACACCAAACTCCTCGACAAATGCCGTGAACCATGAGAGCTGACGCTATCGCCGCTATGCGCAACAAGAACCATCTCTGCCATTGCAATCGATGAAGCCTGAAGATCATCAAAATAGAAAACGAGCACGAATGCACCGCCATATTCAGCAGGATCACAGTAGAGCCAGTGCCGGGATCTATATGAGGCTGCAGGCTCCTGGATTCCGGATCGACAGCCCATTGATGCGACGTGATGCTACCTCGACTAGTGATTGACAGATCTATTCGAGTAGCCCGCCTTCTTGGCGCGGCCGCGCAAGTCCGCGCGCGGAAACATTTGCCTTCGTCTCGACCGCGCAGCGGCCGCTATTCACGTCACTAATGCGAGACACTTTTCATGGCTGAAAGGTATATGAAGGCGAGATGTCGGTCCTGGTGCTGGAGAATCAAATAAATCGATCGACCCCGAAATGCCAGGTGATACGCTGCAAGACAAAGTCGTGCTCGTCACAGGCGGCGCTTCTGGCATTGGCTTTGCAACGGCAGAACGTCTCCTCGAGCGTGGAGCCCTCGTGTACCTCACCGATATCAACGAAGAAGCATTGAAGCAAGCTGCCAGCACTCTCAACGATGCGGCCCGGGTCTGTGCTCGTCGTGTCGACGTCACCACGCGCGACGCAGTCAAAGCCGCCATCAACTCAGCGAAGGAACGCTTCGGTAGACTGGATGCCATTGGAAGCATTGCTGGTACTGGAGGACACCGCCTTGGACATGAATTCATCTGGGAGACTACATGCGACGAATACGACTTCAACTTCGACATCAACGTCCGAGGCACATTTAACATACTCTCAGAAGCATTGGTACCTGGTGTGATGAGCGAACCAGGAAGCAGTATTGTCTGCGTGGGCAGCATGTTCTCACTTCAGGGGTTTGAAAAGGGTGCAGTCTTCGCGGCCTCTAAGCATGCGATGAGTGGCCTGGTCAAAAGTGCAGCAAAAGAAGTCGGCAAGCGCGGGATTAGAGTGAATGCGGTATTACCGTAAGTGCGCACTGGAATATCTTCCACTAACCATGGTACCCGCTAACTGTGCCACTAGTGGTGCGATCGATACTCCTACGCATCGGCGGAATTTGGACAGCGGGTTCCCAGATCCTGGTCCGGATGCCCCCTTGTCACGGGTAGGCAAAGCGGAAGAGGTTGCAGAAGTCATTGTTTTCCTCCTGAGCGGCGAAGCCTCCTTTGTGACTGGGTCGCTCTATGGTGATGATGGAGGTCAGAATTGCTAAGTGGGACGAGGCTTGTTCGCAGGAACGGACGAGGTGTATCTGAGTACGAACAAAGTTGCGCAACGTCTGGAGCTCCTACTAGCTCAACAAATGCTGTGGGAAAGACATGTGTCTAGGATCTTATTCAAGGTCTCTCAGCGTTGCCCTTCGACTGACCAGGTGTCAGGATCGATCTCGTTGATTTGCCGAACGTGGCCCTCAACTTCTTGCAAGGCTTTGGAAAGGCTGTGACGGGCGACTAATCAGGAATCGCACTTCTGAAAAGGGGTCGTGCTCGTCCCCGTTTATCGTCAGTTGATACAGCACGGATGATCCGCCCCCGCTTTCATCCCCGATGGCGACTTGCTTGAGATCTCCACCAAATGCCTCGATGCTTCGTTGTAGCCAAGATCGACGGTTGGAGCGTCGCTTGAAGGAGAGGCAATTCCCGTCGATAGCATACCAGCCAGCACGGCAACGCGATAGAGTGCATGCATGTTCAACATGAGAAGTGAAGATCGCTTTGAGCTACCGAGGATCTGGATGAGGCACACAATGTCATTTGGCAGGCGTCTTGCCAACGTTCGCGATGAATGCCTCGGCGTAGGGCGAGCGTTCTCCACCGGAAGCACATTATGGGTCAAGTCTACTGGGCAGGCGGCTTGCCAGCAGCGGGGTCATGTCTGATGTCTCCAGTGAGATCCAATAGACTGTACCGTACGACTTTGCGAAGTTGCTCCGCAAAAGGGCATCATCCGACCGCGTCGAAAAGCGGTGACAAATGTTAAAGTGGCACCTGTGAACGTCGCGGCTTGACGGCAACATCGACACCTATCTGTTTGAGAACAGAACCCGCATTACGGGCGGAACTTTTGCCTTCACCAATTACCTTAATTTGCAGCACAGTCATTCCATTAGTAGTTGGCTATGACACATTTCGATGATCCAACAATGCACAAAAATGGTCGCGTTGAAATAGGTTGCCAATCCGCGCGACCATGTATTCGCACAATTCGAAGGACCTGTGGCTAACATGACACACGGACTCGGTTTCGTTTCAGAATTTCCCTTTTCGAAAGCTCGTTTATGACTTGCCTCTTTGGGACAGTGGAACGAGGAAATCTGCTTTCCACCGAGGATTGCCAAGCTAGCCTGTGAATGCGCCGCTATGCTCTCTGCGCTGCACTCTCCGCACTACCCCACAGCTACTTGTGATAGATCGTGGAGTAGCAGTGCCGCTATCAGATTGATACGGCTGTCTAGACTGAGCACGATCGAGCGCTCGGTGGAGCAAGGGGGCTAGAAATATATCTTCGCCGCCCTGCACTTCATGCGTGAACCATACCTTCAATCGTACAGCATGGTCTCAACTCGTTGGATGCTTGTCACGTTCGCGTGTCAACTAGTAGTGACTAGAGCTGAGGCTCCAGACTCCAGCAGACTCGCCAACGTCCTCTTCTCGATCGGCCTAATACCAGATGAAGGGCTCGCTTCAACCGCAGCGAAAGTCTTAGTTGACGGCGCTGAAGCGGCGTCTGAAGCGCTTCAACAGGCTCTTTCGGCGCCCGGAATCGCTGAAGGAAAGAGAAACGAAGGCGAGCTCTTCTATTCATACGGTCGATCGCCGCCGGTGTATCCTTCACGTATGTAATTCCTGGGCAGGCTCATTCCAGACATGATCTAATATCTCGCAGCTGAGGGAACTGGGGTCGCCGACTGGGCCGATGCATATGAGAAAGCCAGAGCGCTAGTTCGACAGATGACCAATGAAGAGAAGAATAATGCGTGTCTTGTCGTCACACGCCGATAGAATCAGCCCGCTGACAAAATTTCAGGTCACAACTCCGTCTTTGAAGACTAGAGGTTGTTCTGGCTTTACCGGTTCCGTTCAGCGACTCGGATTTCCAGGAATGTGTCAGTATTTGCCAGGATCACTTCTTCTGGCCGATGCTGACATGATATAGGCCTCAACGATGGTCCAGCCGGAGTGAAGGGCCGTGTTGCGGATAATGACACCCGTGCCAACGGGTTTCCTGCTCAACTCAGCGTCGGTGCGAGCTGGAATCGCGGTCTTGCATATTGGCGGGCTCAGCAAATGGGCAAAGAGTTCAAAGCGAAGGGTGTAGACGTTGCACTCGCACCAGTCATTGGTCCATTAGGACGAATCGCCACGGGTGGGAGAAATTGGGTAGGAGACAGTGAACTCTCAAGGATGTGAGCAGAAGACTAATCGCTTTTCTAATGTTTAGGAAGGCTTCTCGAATGACCCGTACCTTGCAGGAGCATTGGTCGAGCCGACAATCAAGGGCCTTCAGGAATCTGTGGTGGCGTGTGCGAAGCACTTCATCGGGAACGAGCAGGTACAATACCCCAACGGTGACAAAGATGGGTTGGCGCCCGGAGTGGCAGGCTAATGTCCATCGCAGGAAACTCAAAGGAATCCGTATCTTGTAGGCTATCTCTACGAGAGCAATTACACGCTCAACGCATCGATTTCTGCCAATATTGACGACAAGACGATGCACGAGCTTTACCTCTGGCCTTGGTACGATGCCGTCAACGCAGGAGTCGGCAGCGTCATGTGCGCCGTGAGTTGAGGAGTTGTCCGAAGCTACAAGAAAGCAGCATCTGACATCCGCTGCAGTATCAACGGGTCAATAACAGCTATGCCTGCCAGAACAGCGCCGCTCTCAATGGCCTGCTCAAGGGCGAACTCGGATTCCAAGGCTTTGTCGTCAGTGGTAAGTGAGCAAATTCGCAAGAATGTATACCTCCTCGTTCTAATTCCTCCAACAGATTGGTTCGCACAACACTCAGGTATAGCAACTGCCCAGACCATGGAAATGGCTATGCCAAATCCTGATTTCTGGGGCAACGGAACTCTGGCAACTGCCGTCCGAAATGGCTCGCTCGAAGCGTCCAGGCTCGACGACATGGCGAACAGAGTCTTGGCCAGCTGGTATAAGTACTCCACGACCGAGCTTACCGGATATGAAAACCATTATGACGAGGACGTTCGCCTGCCAGAGTCCTCTGCAGCTGCGTTTCAGGTTGCGGTAGAGGGGCATGTGCTGGTAAAGAACATGAACAATGCTTTGCCATTGAACAAGCCAGCCGTGTTGTCGGTCTTTGGCTGGGACTCAATCAGTGGGTCGACAGCAGACCCTACCCAGAGCCTCGGAGGCGTCGGACTGCAGAACACACAGGCCTATATTTCTGGAACAGCGTTTTCGGCTCTGACGTTCTTGCAACTTATCACAGGGACCGCACCACTTGGAACATCTATTCCTGACGCTGCTCTCAATGGAACACTCATCGCTGGCGGCGGCAGCGGTGCTTGCTTGCCATCGACAATAGTTGCTCCATATGATGCCATCCTTCGCCAGGCCGTGTCCGACGGAACCAAAGTGTACAATGACTCCAGGGTGACCACAGCTCCAGTGGTGGAAGATGGCAGTGGTGTTTGTGTTGTACTCATCAACGCGCAATCATCCGAAAGCGCCGATCGCACCACTCTCGCTGATGAGTTCTCGGACAACTATGTCAGCACTATTGCCGACCAGTGTGCCAACACAGTGGTGGTGATCCACAACGCCGGCGTTCGCCTGGTCGACCGTTTCTTCGCCCATAAGAATGTTACAGCAATTCTTTACGCGCACACTCCAGGACCATCCAGTGGAGATGCCCTTGTTGAAATCCTTTACGGTCGCCAGTCGCCCTCTGGAAGAATGCCATACACTGTTGCGCATGCCGAAGCCGACTATGGCTCCCTTCTCCTTCCAGACCTTCCGACCGAGCAGGATCCACAGTACGCTCAGTCAAACTTCGTCGAAGGCGTCTTTATCGACTACCGGCGATTCATAAATGAAGGCATCGCCCCACGCTTCGAGTTCGGCTATGGCCTGACATATTCCAACTTCAGCTACTCCAATTTCACCGTAGCCAAGGTTGCCGACGCCCGCTTCGATTTGGCGCCTCCGGACTCGAACCTCTCCACGCCACCACCAGAAGGAGGTCTGGCATCTCTCTACGATGTACTCGCCACTGCCTGTGTCACCGTCACCAACACTGGACACGTGGCCGCCGCCGAGGTTGCCCAATTGTACGTCAACATTCCCAGTAGTGGTGTGGAAAGAGCGCTGCGAGGTTTCCACAAGGAGCTACTGCAGCCAGGAGAGAGTGCTGAGTACACCTTTGATCTGAAGAGGCGAGACCTGAGTGTGTGGAGTACGGAGAAGCAGCACTGGATGCTTCAAGAAGGCCAGTACGAGATTATGGTGGGTAAGAGTGTGCTTGATATCCAGGCGACCGCCGCATTCAGCGTATAAGGAGTGGAAACGGGCGGGACACGGTGCAAATACCACCGGAGACGGTCGTAGTGGTCAAGGTGTTTTGCAAAGTCTCCTGTGGTTTCCAGTAGATTATCATTGTCGCCTTGATGGCAGTGAGCGGCGCCGCATCGCTGCATCACTGCGTCGCGACACCGATATTGAGTGCATTCATTCACATGTTGAGCAAGGAGATGAAAGGCTGATGTGTGGACGTTGTTTGCTTTGAGCGGGACCTAATCGAGAGGTGTACCAAAATGGACTAGTGCTCGCACGGACGTCGACATGGGCCGAGCCATGCTCTAGTCTAGACCACGGTGCTAGACCGTCGTCACTCCTGCAGCTTGCAACATGTTCCCATCCCCATGTTCCGGTTGTCGGCCTTCGCTTCCATGAGACGTTGCACTCATGTTCACTCATCACGCGCTGTAGCCCACTGTCGTCAAGGCAATGTCCGAGCCTGGGTCGAATAGGGCAGCCGGAGGATCTGGTCGTATGCGAGTGTATCATGAGAAGTCGCGAGCTGGTAAAGGCGCTCATCCCCACTGACTGGAGCAACACTGACGAATCCACAGGCTGTGTTACTTGCAAGCAGCGACGAGTCAAATGCGATGCGACTCGCCCGACCTGTCGTAACTGCCACAAAGGACGTCGGGATTGTTCCTATGCCTTACCAGCAAAAGCCCTGAACTTCCGCGGATTTCGACACGTTGTACTTGAGCAAGACCCGCTTCGAAATGCGATCGTCGTCAGCGATGAGGTTCGCCGATCGGTAGAGTATTTCTGCTTGAAAAGTCTTCCAATCCTAAGAAAGTCCCAGCCATCGGCTCTTTGGGATTATCTTGTAGCCCAGCTTTTAGATTCCGGTGGAATTGTACGCAGCATCGCGGCAGCTTTGGGAGCGCAGCAGCGAGTCGTGGAGCATGATGGCAGCGCAGAAGCTCAGTCCAGAGGCATGGTGAAGCAGGCAACTCACTTGTATGCGCATGCCATCACTAATTTACGCCGGTCGATCAGTGAGAGTACTGGTATTATTGGCCCTCTAATCCCGCTCGCATGCTTACTGATGATCGTCCTCGAGTCCATACGTGGATCGGCGGCGAACTTGCTGATCCACCTGCAGTCCGGCCTCCACATAACCCGTGCACTGGAGCGCAGTCCATCGAGCGCGAGTCGGGAAGTCGCGCGGCTCCTCCGCCGGTACGCCGTGGATGCCACCGTATTCGATGCCCTTTCGCCCTCTGCGCAGGCCATTCGGCTCATAGTTGCCGAGCAGTCCGAGATCAGTGTTCCCAGCAATCCGCTCGCTCAGGTCGTGCAACTTGTCTCAGATCTTCTGCATTCGATGTTGCAAGCTGCTGGACAAGCCACGCCCGCTTCTGACCTCTGTTCGGTCTCTTCAAACAAGCTAGAGTACTTGCGGCCGCAACAACAGAAAGTCGAGAAAGCTATCAACGATAAGATAGCCGGCATGGAGAGTCGGGAAGCGTGGAGTATGGCCGCGTATGGTTTCGCCAAAGCGCAATGCCTCATGGTGAAAATCTACATCAATTATGTTTGGATAGGAAGACAAAGCGCTTATGATGATGCACTGGATCTCTTCCGCGAAATAGTCGATATTGAAGAGGAATCACTTCGGCTGTTGAATTCTTTCGAAGGCGACGCGGAAGACTCCGGTGCTCCTGCAGCTTTTTCTGTCGGGCTCGCAGCGCAGCTGACGATAATGTTGGTAGTAAAGGAGTGCCGGGATGCCAATCTCCGACGGCGTGCCTTTAGGCTCCTGGATCGATGCCCACGATATGACGGTGTTCGGAACACCGCTCTGGTTAAAGCAATTTGCCTCGCTATAATCAAGACGGAGGAGACGGCTGCTGGGGGGACTGGAAACCCTATTCCGGAGCACTGTCGTGTTCGCTACTATCGTTTAGTTGGAAATGAACTTCACCCTAACGGATGGCAAGCAATAACACTTTACCGCCGAAGCCATGATAACGGGAGCCTTATCACTTGCGATGTACCGCTCGAAGTCGGCTGAAGTATCAGTATAAGGTCCTAATATACTTGCGACTGCCTATTGCACTATAACAGGATGCTACTCAAAGCGACGAAGCAGTCAAAGGAATCCCAATCCAGGCTCTATTACTAGGCCGTATATGAATTTTATCGGCGCTGGATGCGTGATGGGGGTCAGAACTACTAATAGCGACGATGCATCTTGCGGGAGCATAAAGAGGTGTATTTGCCCACGAAGAAGGCCTGCCGACGAATGACGTTCCAACGCTCCAAGAAAATGCTGCAGGAGGGACAATTTCTATCTTAGGCTCTTATATTCCGATGATGCTGTCCATAATCGGCACCACATTTCCCACAAGTTCACGACCAACTCTTCCAAATGCAAAGCTGGCGGACCTATGATTATCAAGATTTCGGCACCGAATTGACAGCATAGCTCAGCGCATCCAGCAGAATCAAAGCACTCTACGCAATTGATCCTCAGCCATCTGGGCACAGCACTCGCTCGAAGTACTTGTGCATCCCGAAGGAGAGTGCGCCTTCTGGAAGCGATGCACGGTCGATTGGACAATATGCAATCTGACCCCTCCGTACTAGCGTTGTTCTTATGCAAGCCATGCAGCAGAGCTCAGGTCGCCGGCTGCACAGCTGCTGGCTAGAACATCAGCTGTCGCCCACCTGAACTCCAGTTGAGGATCGACTGAACAGCGTCTTCTACGTTTGGGATCGCCGTGCGTGGTGGTGCTATTGACGAAGAGCATACATATATACTGCCATCGAGCATCTGATAACCGTCACACACTAGGAAAGCCAGGATCAAAGCAGCGAAGCAGTTCCAGAGTTACGAAGCCAATTTTTGCGAACATGCCTCATGTTCTGATCATAGGCGCTGGCTGCGTAGGTCTTCTTCTCGCCCAAGGCCTGAAACGACAGGGGATTCCGTTCACGATCTTTGAGGCCGAAGAGTCAGCAACACAAGCACGAAATGAACGGGATTGGGGAATGTCAGTGCAATGGGGCTTGTCATTGCTCGGATCGCTATTACCTCCAGATCTACTAGATCGTCTCCAAGAGGTCTCAGTGGACCCGCATTATGTGGTTCCCGAAGAAGGGAACGTGATGCCAGTTTTCAATGCTCAGACAGGAGAGCGCATCAAAAGCGTACCTCTCGTGCAAATGCTCCGCGTCTCTCGCCGCAAGTTTCGAGCTTTGTTGACCGAAGGCCTCGATATCCAGTACAACCACCGCCTTACCGACATCACCGAACAAGACAATGATCACATCCAAGTCACATTCGCCAATGGCCAGAAAGCGATCGGCACCCTCATCATCGGCGCAGACGGCGCAAATTCCACCCTCCGCAACCTCGCCTTCTCTTCCTCTCCCACAGCAGCCGCAACCCGTCTCCCCTACGGCGGCATCAACACCACGGTCCAGTACCCGACCTCCTCAATTGCCGAGCACATCCGTTCCCACCTCAGGCCCCTCATGGCCATAGGCGTCCACCCCCGCGGTTATTGGCTCTGGGTCTCGATGCAATCCGTTCCCGACCCTAAAGACCCCTCAACCTGGACTTTCCAACTCCAATGGACCTGGCCATTATCGAACCACACCCTCGCAATGAACGAACCAGATCTCAAAACCCTCAAAGCCGAAGCCGCAGCAATAACATTCGCCGAACCCTTCAAAACAGCCTGGACAGCCATCCCAGACGATGCTCCAATTCCGATAAATCGCATCTCAATCTGGGAACCTATTCCAATTCCAAATGAAGCGTGGAATGGCAAGATAGCTCTCGTGGGAGATGCAGGGCATGCAATGTCGTTTCATCGGGGTCAAGGATTGAATCATGGGATAGCGGATGCTCTGAAATTGGTGGAAGCATTGGTAGAAGTGGAATTGGGTGTAATGACGCATAAAGAAGCTGTGCTAGAGTATGAGAAGGTGATGATTTATCGCGCGGGTCAGGAAGTGAAAATTAGCAAGCTGAATACAGAAATGATGCATGATTGGGAGAAATTTATGGCTAGTCCGTTCATGGAGAGGGGAGGAGACAAGAATGAGGATTGACAAAATCATCGGGCTTGCTCGCAGAATTCCGGAACAGCTGCGGAGAGCACTCAAGGGCTGGAGTGTGTTGATCAGATGGCAGGGAGCATGGAAGATTTGCTGTACATGAGTCTTTCCTTGAGAATTGGGTTAAGTCATTTCACTCTACAAAGAATACATACAGACAGCCTCCGCTAACGAAACTCTCGTCAAAAGTACAAACTATGCCTTGTTGGTCCTCTGTCAATGATGATTCTCTTCTCTTTCCTCCCAACCAACCAAAAGAGAACTGGAACGAGTATCAAGCATTCATGCAATCCCACACCACAAGCTATGCATAATCATATCAAAGCCCCCTTTCCAATTTCCATGCATGTATGTACCAAGAATGAAAGTCCTCCCAATCCGTCAATCAAGACAGAACTTCAAAAAACAAGTTGTAATGACCGTAGGAATGGTCCCGCTTTCGATCAATCAGTTGTTGGCTGAGTGCGTACAAGGTAGTTTGCCGAACCAGATCCCAGCATAAGCATCCTGTTCGGAAGATGCAGCAGTTCCGGCCGCACGAGGACTGCCACCACCAGGCGATGGGATCGAAGATTGGTCTGTTGGCTCCGGTGAGCCGCGATGTGAAGTCCCAGTGGGCGCAGCGGTGGATGAAGGTGATGACGATGTTGGCGTCGAAACGGTGAACCACCAGTAGAGTATTGACACCCGGTCCGGTTCTGACCAGGAGAGCGCCTTCTTTCCAAACGGAACAGGTAGCCGGGAGCACTCCACGTCTGACGTGGTTGATAACGCAGGACTTGAATCTCGCGACAATACCTCGTTGGCACTAGGAGATAGCTCTGATATGTGTGAATCTTCGAAGGGAGCATGTTCTGATGTCTGGCACTCTGCAGGACGCGGCACCACCGGACAACCTGTCATATCAGTGACACCAGGTAGCCGGATTGGAGTATGATCTGCAGTGACCGATCTAGCGGGACTGGGCGCCTGGGGACGGGTCTGCGCGAATTCGTGAGGTCCAGGTGTGCTGGCTCCTTGGAAACGAAAAGTATTCTCATCTAGCGTTGCTGGTGGTAAGAACCCAGGCGTCATCGGCTTCGTCTGCGCAAAGTCGAGATCTGGCTCCGATGGGTTGAGCTCTGCAGGGGTGAGACGTCCCAGTGTATGGGACTCTGGACTCACTGGCACCGACAGCTCTGAAACTTCAGGCAGCTCTGGAGTTACTGGCACGTCTGGGGATCCCAGTTGCAGTTCTTCGTTCCCAGTTGGCACGTCTTCAGAATTCGGTTGCAGTTCCCTGTTCTCAGATGGCACGGCTGAGTCCGATGCAGGCTCTTGGGCCGGCTTCTCGCTCAAAGAAGCGATGTTTAACAGCGCCAAAGCTGCTGCAATCGTCTCGTCCGCGTTGACATCCGTCTGAGTACTGGCGTTCACTGGCTCAGGAGGCTCGGCAGTGACAGCCTGATGCTCAGATCTGACTACCGCCATGTTGTTCGTATCGTCAACCTCTGCAGGAGCGGCGTGGTTCGCTGCAGTCAGCTCTGCGGCCGCTTCCCTCTCCTTGCGATTCTGCTTTTGCCTAGCTTTCTTTGCCTTTCTTTGGCGTCTCTTGTGCTCATCTGTCTCCGGGCCGTGATGGTCGAGCGCATCTTCTTTCTCATGCTGGACTTGATCTTCCTCATCCCCGTGACAGCAATGCCCATCTTGCTCCTCGGGCTCCCCAGCTTCTGCAAGAGCCTCACACACGTCGCAGGGCTCCAAATGCTCTCGAAAGCACTCACAGAGTTGCACCATATCCGCCACAGACAGCACCCCAACGAGCTCACGGTGCTTTTCCGGAACGACGTGTTCGAGAAAATTCTTTCGCCATCGCTCCGTTCTTTCGTAGTCACTTTCATTCTCCCGTGGAAGCGCGGCAGGCACCATATCCAGATCCAATTCACGTTTCGACAAAGCGCACTTCATGGCCTGTTCAAAGATGTATTCATATTCCTTCTCACATGATTCACCTGGAGGAGCTTCGCCGTCGCCGTTCTGACGTATTCTCGAGAACTTGATAGCGAAGGTATAAAGCCGAAACAAACCTGCCCGACTCAAGTCCTTGAATCTTTGCTGAAATCCAGGGGGCATATGCCAATTTAGGTCCAGCACCAGGTACCTCTCAAGTGAATTGGGTTTCGTAATGGACCTGAGGAAAGCGTCGACGCGGGCGACATCCTCCTTCGTCACCGGTTTTACTGCTTCGGCGAGTGGGAACGCCGACAAGAGATCACATAGCATTAATTCTCTTGCTGAAGCTTCCTTTGGAGTAGGCACCGGAGCCGGAACCAGAACTGGATCTTGTTGCCCATCGTCAGAACTTTGCATTTCCAGCAGAAAGTCATCCAGATCGGCTTTGGGTACGCTTTGAGGTACCGGGATTGGTGAGACATCTCGCGGACGACGATCGACAGCCAGCGCATCGCCACAATTCGATAGCAATGTTGACTCAAATTCAGGCAGCCTCGAAGATCTTAGCTTGGCTCGATGTTTCAAGACCTTGAGTCGGTCGTAGACAAGGGTCTTGCTCGTCCCCCGGGAGAAACCGTTGCCGTAGGTCATAGCGATAGCGATGCACGATTGTCGCAGATGCAGATGCTGCTGCTGTTGCAGATGTCGATGTCGGTGTCAACCAACGACGCGAACTTTCCTGCAGGAGCGATGCCAATTGAGTCGATCGTGGCAACCATCGGCGTCTTCTCTTTCCCTCAATTGACATGGAGGCAATCGCTGTGGCTGCACTCGGCTCCAATGAGCACTTGCCACTTGACCCAACTCGAGTCGAGCCGGCTCGTCTTTCTTCAACTGATGCGTGATCATAAATACCCATAGCCCCTTCTCTCAACTTCACTGGAACTTGCCACCCTAATACCCACTCCCACTCGAGTGCAACCCACTACTACCAGGCCACTCCTCCACAATCCCATCTCCGTTCCTCACTCTCTCCTCTTCAATATCGCACTTGAACAGATTGACATGCCCATCATTGACCGCACCACAAGCCAACATCATACGATGTGGATGGAACGCCGTCGCGGTAATCGGCGCGTTCCTCGCTGTGGCGCCCAGTCCAGCTCTCAGATAACTCATATAAGGTTCGAATTTACTCAAAGGCTGCAGTTTCGTATTGTACACTCGAATCGTATGGTCCTTGCCTCCAGTGGCGAAGACCGGTGCGTGTTCGTGAACGGAGAGGGTGCGAAGACTTCTGGGTTCTCGCGATTTGCCCGGATTGACTTTCTCGACGGCTTTGCTCATGCGGAGATCCCAGAGGCGGATTCCACCGTTCGATTCAGCGGAAATGAGTTCGCGTAGGCCGCCGCGTTGAAGGTGGACGCCAACGATCCAAGAGGTATGCTCTTTCCACCCAAGAACCATAGTTTCTGCGTTCGGGCGACGTTGATCGTAAGCCTTCACGGACCCGTTGCCGAATCCGGCGACGAAAACATTGCCTTCCACCTGGTCCGATGTGAGGCTTGTAATACAAGCACTCGAGCGTGTGTGAATGTCATTGACACAAAGCTCTTGTCCAACCTGCCAGACTCGAACGACTCGGTCATCACCAGCGACAAGAGCTTTGCCTTGACCTTGTTGCCAGTCGAACACCAAGCCCGACGTCCCGCCCGTACTAGGGACGAGGTCGTTCAGTGCTCGAAAGGACGATACATGAGTGATCTTTTTAAGATTATCATAATCTCGGTAGATCTTGATCACGCCGTCACTGGACCCAACCATGAGCATGGCAATATCATCTTCGTTGATGAATTGCACTTCCGTCACACGACTTCCTCTTGGGTTGCCATTGCTGAAGCGCGCAAGTTGCTGCTCTGCTTTCCAGTCCCAGATAGCGATACTGTCGCGATCGTCACTGGTAACCAGGTGGTTCTCGAATTGGTGGAAGACCATCTTCACAGGCGCTGCGCCGATCCCGAAATAGCCGCATGGCTTGTCCCAGGCTTGCGACCCAGCGGCTTCTTTGAGAGGTTGAGTGGAGGCGATAATCTTGTCATTCCTGTTGCGTCGCCAAAGACGCTCATTGTAGTCTCGCGATCCCGGCTCATCAGCTTCTGAAGGGCGCATCTGTGGTTCTCGGAAGTATGAAGCCGACCAGTCAAAGAAGGTTGATTTCAACGGGACTTCAGGCAGCTCGGCCAAGTCGCGTGCCTGGAAGTACGGCGTAGGCGGAATTTTCGCAGGCGGCTGGTGTGCCGGACCTTGTATGTTGTCCAGTGCGTCCGGAGGCAGCATGGATGCATCATAGGGAGTCAGCGGTCGCGAGCGATAAGGCGTTGTTGTGCCACTCAGTGTCGAACCTCTTCGCGCGTGAGTTGGCGATCCAGGTGTTGATACCTCCCCAGGTGTTTTAGGTCCCCAGCCAACAAGCTTGCCGAGAGCTTGTGCAACGCTCGCCGTCCTCGACAGAGCAAAGTAGCCGTCCGCTTTCGACGAGACCGAGGCCGAAGGGCTTGGCGGAGTCTCAGGTCGAGGCCCATGGCCTGCAGTCTGTATTCTGCTGAGCGGCTGGACTGCAGCGCCCATGGTTGAAGTCTCCATTGAAGTCTTGCGTTCCAGCTCATCCAGTATTGTTTCAGCTGCCTGGCCCAAAGGCGACTCGAGCAATGCATTGAGAACGTAGTCAACGATAATTCCAGCGTTGCGAGAAACTTCTGGATGTGGGTCAGTAGACAAGCTCATCACCTGCCGCCACACGGCCCTGTACACAGTGCCAAGCGAATTCGATTGTCGTGGTGTCGTCTTGATAGAGCGTGGTTCCGTCTCAGCAGCTGTCGCTGATACGCTGCGATGGTGTGACACTCGCGAACCGTTGAGAAGCGCCCCGGCTGGACCACTCGTCGTCGTCAGTCCATCAGTGCCACCCTCTTTCTGCATTGCAATGAAGTCGTCGACAACTTGTTCCTTGCCACTGCGCTTATCCTGCTCTTCTTGCAGTTGCTCAAAGGCAGCACACAAGAAGCGCTTCAGGTACTTCTTGACATACTCTGAATAGAATACTGTGAGCTCCTTGCGAACCATGATCGAGCCATCCATGCCCATGCTTATTATGACACCCACAAGAATCTCTTCCATCTCCACGATGTCGCCATCAATGTCTCCTGTGGCAATGAAACTGGTTAGCGCATTCAACATGGCAGTCCGAACTTCGGGCACGGGATCGTGACTGCGGTCGCAGATTCTCTCGTGTGCAGCATGCGCCATGTACGCCTCCTTCGCATTCGGGAAGTCGCGACAGATGTTGCTCAAGCACAGCAGGCTGAACTGTCTCAGCAATGGGTTCTCCATGTCTTGTAGATGTCCTAAGCAGAGTTCGATGATCTCAGGGTTGCTGTCCAGGACAGCGACTTTGCCCTGTCTAAAGTCTTTGCAGAACATGGCAATGACGAAAACGCACATCGCCCGGTGCTCTGCGACATTGCCCATGGGAATGCCATTTGTTGCGTTGAGGATGTTGGTGAAGTATGCGTAGCCCTGGTCCTTGAGTAGATCTGCTTGACAACTTTGATCGACTGCCAGTATACGCGCCCATATGAAGACCATGGGTGCCTTCAGTTCAAGCGCCTGAGATTGCAGCAGCTTCAGCACATATGGAAAGATGCCAATACTGAGCGCGAGGTTCACGGCCCAAGGACCCAAATCAAGAAACTTCGAAAGGAGTACAAGTGCCCGAAGCCGGTGCACCTGCGATAGCAATACCTGGAGAACGATCGGGAGTTGCTCCGGAGGCTTAGCGTAGCCCACCGAGCTGGGATTGCTCGGTGCTGCAGTCAGGTAGACCTCGAAAGCAGACAGTTGATCGGCAAAGAAGTCAGAGTGCTTGTAATCAAGCTCTGGCATCTGCGGTGGCGGGCCGCCCTGGCCATTCGGCTGTGTTGCCTCTAAAGCAGCCTCGTGCGCCTTCTGCTGCTCTATCAAACTGGGCAGCTGCGACAGGATCATTTCTACAGCCAAATCCCAACTTCTCCACAAGGGATGGTCGTGGGTATCGGGAATCTTGGGATATGATACCGGGTGACAGTGATACATGCGCATCACTCTCTGCGCGAGGAGGAAGTTGCGGAACAAGGCAGCCACCATAAGGTCTTGCCTGAACAGCTTCTTGAACAAAGGCTTCTCCAAGCAATTCCAGGCAATAGTGTCAGTGATGGCAGTAAAGATCCAATTAAGCTCGCCAAGCGGCGTCCGGCGCTCACTGACCTTGCCAGGAATGTTTCTCGCCTGGTCAAGACTGACGCCGAATGTCGAGCCCAGCGGGTTTTGCAGAATGAAAAATCGTACGGCCATCATGATGGGCGTAGTCAAACATGATGTGAACAGGTCTGCAGGTAGGTCCGGGTTTGTGGGAAGAACCTCATTCTCGCGACAGGCTGCCAGGTGAATGCAGTCTTCCCACTTCGTCATTAATTGTTGCTGTGCTCGATTGGGATCGCGTTTCAGCGCCTCCTGTTGGTTCATCTGATGTTTCTGCACGCTTTCCAAGAAGCATTGAATAATGCCGCCAGCCGCACTACAATCCCAGACCCATAGCCCAGGAGCCTGTAACCATTCCTGCAAATCATACAGGCTCACCGGTATGTATTGAGTGTAGCTGCGATTGAAACACCAGACTTCGCCACTTTGCGTCGGCTTCGGTACTCCGTGGCCGTTATAGTGAAAGAGAATGCGCTCTGCATGCGCGGTCTTCCGTAGTTGCAATGTGTACTTCCTCAGTTCGTCGATCGTGGGATCCATAATAGCCTTGTATCGCGTTCTGAGGGACAGGTTTTCGTACTGTGACTGGAGGTTCTTACCAATCTGAGCATTAGTGTTATTAGAGTTCTGATTGGTACTATCCTGTGGAACGGGATCGACCCAACACTCCAGTCGAGCACAAGGATTTGTCTTGATCACGTCGGGCGGATCCACGCCGACATTCAGACAGACGGACAGGAGCGCCGACACAGTCTTTAGTCGATCCTTCATGCGCCACTCCGTGACCATGTGCTTTGGGTCGAAGTCGGGAGGCAAATTCCCAGCAGTCTCGTGTCGCTTGTCCTCATAGTACATGAAGAAGTTCTCACTGAGATTCTTCGCGGCTTCCTCGTTCTGCAATTGTGCCTCCCATCCATGTCTCATAGCCATGTCTTCATCCTTTTTCTTTTCACTCGACTTCCCGTTCATATAGCCGTTCTGCTGACGATGCGCGCCTTGACCGAAGTCGCTTCTCGTCCGCGAAAGTGTCGGCTTTGAGGCCGCAGGTTGTCGACCGTTCGCCTGTAACTGGAGGCCATGATCCTCATCTGAGTCCTCGTCATCATCATCATGATAGCCATTCCGGGCATGCTGCACGCTCGGCTGCGAATTCGTCGAGGCCGCGGTGCTCGGCCTGTAGGTCCCCGCGGGCGCAGACTTATTGCTGGCGGGCGTACTCGAGGGCGCGCTGGTGGGCTCGATATTGATGCTCGAAGGCTGCGGGTGCTTAGACCGCTGTCCGTAGACGGCCTCTGGCAGAAAGGTCTGGCTCGAGGTCCCATGCGCAGACGGCAAGGCGCCGCCGCCTCCACTGCCTTCGCGTGTCATTGTATGCGCGACGCGTGCGCATGGGCGCGGCGCGGGTGTTGTAGGCGGAGCAGGTGGAAGAAATACTGCTACCGCATCGTCGCGTGCTCGAACTGGGGATCGTGTCGCTGCCTCAAGCCGCAGTATACAGCGAGGTCAGCAATAGCCTTCTTGGAGCCGATTCGTCGAAGGCTTCTAGAAGCCGCTTTGACCTCGTGGGGATGCTCGTGCGCGGTGCGAGGGTGAATGTTGGGCGCGAGTGACGTGGTCAGTCTATCACAAATTGGTATGGAACACTGTTGAACTCGAGCATGTCCGAGCTGGAAGAGATGTGCAAGCAAGACCAAGCCCACTGCGGACCTGCACCACCACGTAAGGTTACATGTACATGTAGGCGACAAGTGAGGGGCGTGCATACGGACAACCACGTCAAATATTGACGGCGGATCGACGGGAAGCGTGGTCAGCTGCACGCGTCCCGCCAACGGCCGCCGCCATTTACCTCCAATAGTCTCCAACAGACAGCAAACATCATTCATTGCTCTACATACATGTCTGTACGATGTTGCTGCTTGCAATGCCGCAGCCCGTGTCCGACCAGTGTTAGCACTTCAGCGTGGAGCTAGAGCGTTCTGTTCCACAGAAGCATCCTCGAAGACCCAGCACTCTTCCACGTAAAATCGACTTTCCTGGTGCTGTGTGCTATACATTGCTTTCGTATCGAATGCAAGTTTCCAGTCGCATGTCGGTCTCACTTTGGCTGATCGTCGTCATGTTGTCCGTCTGTAGCAGAGCGTGCACCCGCATCCCCAGAGGCCGTGTCGTCCTTGGTGCAACTTGTGCTACTGTCGTACCCGGCTGGAACTCCAGGCGGGACCTTCAATCTCGTTTCCGGAGCTCGCTGTGAGAACAGGATGTCTCTCATCGACGCAAAGATCAGTGACAGAGTGTCAGACTAGGCACGTCATTAGTTCCGTCCTTCGCCGAGCAGTGGCCTTGTGCGGCCAGAGTCGAGGGTCGAGCCAAGCCAGCTCAGCACGAGTAGAATGACGAAGGAGGAACTTGCCATGTTGTCGTTGTTCAAATTGTGATCATGTGTCCGGGTGCTGGACATGTTCGAGTCGTTGCAATCTTAGAGAACCAGAAATCAAGGCGCCCAATATCGTAGATGAATCGAAAGAGGCATCGAGATTACGCGGAGGCTTGCACGAAGAGGATTATATATGTCGTCTGTTTCCTGCGTGAGCTCCAACCATCAACGCTCTAATGCATGACCCCAGTTTGCCGATGGTGGATCCAAAGTGTTCGCCGGAAAAGTTGTCCCAAGCAGGCAGGTGGTCGTGTGACCAGAAATGCTGCAGCCAAAGTATATCTAAGCCGCCTTCTTCTCGTTAATATGCTTTTCCGCCGTTTGCTCGGTCTCGGCTGTGTACGGGTGCTTGATCGTAAGACACCAGATGTCCAAGTAATCGCAGATGTCCACAATCACATCAACGACGAAGCTACCGTAGATGCCAAATGCCAGTCCAACGCACGTGAAGAGGAAAGCGACCTGGTAGACACCATCGCCGAGCGAGCTGTACCAGCCTATTCCGAACTTCTGTAGGAGAACCGGTCCAATCGAGTCAATCACGCCGTATGCCATCGGAAGTGCCAGGATATTGCGGTACGGGAATGGCGATTTGGTGAGATGTGCAGTGATCATTCTTCCGACACTGTAAGCGTTCACCATTCCAGCATAGAGCACGAAAGGCACCAAGTGCTCGCGGAGGATGATGGGCTGAAGTGCCAGGTAGACTGCGATCAAAGACCATGTGCCAAAGAATGGCAACAGGCCAAGGAGCGCGATACGCGTCTTCTCGCCGCGCTTCCGCCTCGCCTCCATCACGTTCAGGGCGCTACCGACGACAGATGGCACGAGCACGATGCCGCCAAGGACCATGTAGAAATCTCCGAAATCCATCTCGTAGAGTGTGCGCGGTAGGAGGTCAAATTCGGGAATGCCCAGAGCGTAGAGCATCGGCTTCCGCCAGTAGCTGCCACCGGTATATGCGGTTATGCCGTAAACGACACATAAAGTGAGAATACCTTCCACCGGGCCAGAGATGAATCCCAGCGTCAGTGTTTTGGTGTGATATTCGTCCCAGGTTTGGATGTAGAACGTCAATAGACTGGAGAACAAGACCAGTACTGTTTTCCAACCTTGGCCAAATTGCATTGCAGCAGAGAAGAGCAGCACCTCCAGACTGGTATTGACAGCATCGACTCCGTGATCGAAGAGTTCACCCAGAGGACCACTTTGACGCGTCCGGCGAGCCTGCGTACCATCGATCGCGTCAAAGGTCTGATACAGGAAGAGACCAATAGCCCAAGACGCGTAGACCCAAGGCGGACATTCCTGATCCAGGGTTGGCGAGTAGTAGAGCATAGTAAGGACGTTGATCACGACGAAGCCGAAACCGGTCAGCGTTATGGCATTCGGTGCCATGGAGAGCGGGAACAGCTCGATGACTTTGCTCCACCAGTACGGCTTGAGAACATATCGTGACACGAGACTGTGGTCGACACCTACAGACACTGAGTTAGTTCTGCAATTTTGGCGATGTGATGATCTCAAACTCACCTGAGTACTTGTACTCTTTGAGACGCGGCAGCGCCTCTTGTCGTATGTATCCCATGTTGACCGCTTCTGATATGGCCTTGCTGTGCCCAAAGGCAGTGTTGGGAAAATCGCTGTGAGAGATGAAACTCGTGCGCTGACCCGCTGGTTTTCTGCGCTCGACGCGTCAAAATTCTTGCCGTGGCCGTGGCCGTGTTACACGTTCTGTTCTCTCGTGATGTCGTGGAAACTTGTCGAATCGCAGGTTGATCTTTTTGTGAGAAACCAAGGTGCTGCGACAAAAAGTGTCCGAGCAAATGCCGCGCGAGTCGGGACGGTTCCTTCTCTCCAAGCTTCCCACGTGTCGCGTCGCGGCTGCTCCAGAGCAACACTTTGATTACCTGCTCGTCCTCCGCTCGACAAGTACAAGACTCAACTACTGTACTGGCAAGACGCGTTCTGGCGCGTCATGTTGTCCATCTCCGCCAGATTACCTGTTGTTGTGCTCGAGGCCCGGAATGTCGGGCACGACGTCGCACTGCCGCACGCCTCGAATCGAGGCTTGCGTTTCGAAGTCTTGCAGCTCCTCATCAAACTTTCGGCGAGGCGAGCAATGAACAACAGAGCGGCGTGAAGCTCGAGGCCGGATGCTCGGTTGTCGTCCGAAGCTGGTCTCCAACGCGTAGATGGCTCCTCGCGTCCCGCATCGAAAGACGCGTACGGTGTGATGCCACTCGTTCTTGTTGTCATGAGCCTAGCCCAGCTGACTCTGTGTAGGGCTGCAGCAGGTGCAAAGCGCGAAAAGTGAAATGCGACGGTATCTACAGGCACTACGGTCTCGACGCATCCAGAGCTAAGTCACTTCACAGAGGAGAGACCGAGATGCGGCGCCTGTATTCGGCATGCCGTGCTCTGCGAGTACCCGATTGACCCGTATCGTACTCACGCTCTCGGCACGGAGACCGCGAATCAAGCCAACGCTGCCGAACACGCGATAGAACTCCGACTCATGTACGAATGGACTGCCTTCACCTGCACATCCTTCTCCACGGTTTGGGAATTCTGGAAACACCAGTGCCCCATGATAGCTTTCGAGTACCCGTGGGTTCAAGATGCCATGATGGCTTTGACAGCACTCCATGCCTCGCGTGCAAAACCAAGATACTGGTCATCGCTCGAAGGCCGACTGATACATGCCGATGCGGCGGTCAACACTGCTAACTCGCACCCGGAGCAACCCGCCTCTATCGAATGGAACAAGGCTAAGCAGACGATGAACGGCC
This sequence comes from Cercospora cf. flagellaris, assembly GCA_005356885.1. NCBI lineage: Eukaryota > Fungi > Ascomycota > Dothideomycetes > Mycosphaerellales > Mycosphaerellaceae > Cercospora > Cercospora cf. flagellaris. The sequence continues at coordinate 1,807,353 of RJLU01000007.1, read as the reverse complement.
TGTCGAGCAGAGGCAGCATCACTGTGATCCCTCCTCATGATCACGCGGAAATGCTGGAGAGATCGAGGAGGTATTTCACTCGTGCCCTCGACGGACATCAGAAGGCCGTCGCAGTGTTGTCAGTCAGCAACGTCAGAGCCGCCTATCTGGCATCCGTGCTAATCTCCTACTACGCCCTGTTCACCCTGAATGAGCCTGCGGAAGAGTCCCTAATGCTTGACCCTTTGAAATGGTTCCAGCTGAGTCGTGGTGTACTTTTCCTGATCAAACAATGGGAAGATTGGGTAGGGCCTTCTTGGCTCTCCGAAGGTGAGTACATTACTCCTCGTCGACAAACGCCTTTTGAAGCATGCTGACCTGGCTCGCGCAGCCGGGGCCGTGTATGGCGAGCCTGACCTCTCGGACGAGGTTGAGCTTTTCCGAAAAGACCATCAGCAGGGCTTCGAGTATCTTCTGTTCCCGGTCGATGGTCACGAGATCAAGCACGAAGACAGAATCGCTTACGAGCGGACTCTGAGCTACATTGGCTTGATGTATAAAGGCGTGGTCAACGGCACCGACTCGCCACTTGCCACTGGTCGAAGAGTAATGGCGAAATTGTCGAAGCAAGTGAACATAGAGCAGCTGCAATGCTCGCTCATGTGTTTGCCACGATGAAGCTGAGCGAGGAGCGCTTTCCCTGGTTCGAAGGTATCGGTCAGCGGCAGATACCCTTACTGTGCAGGTCATTGCCGCCTGCATGGAGACCACTCGTCGCCTGGCCGCTCCAAGTTGTGAACGTCGAACTGCCTACGAGCTCTTTTCCAACACCAGCTCCATCGAGTGAAGCTAATAGTCGATGAACAGCAGTCGCCGTGAGTTCAGCTTCGAAGGAACATTGACTGAAAGCGGCCGACGCGCATCTGGATCTGAACACGGACTACGAAAGATCATTCAGCGGTGCAAAACGACGTCCGCGGAGCAATTGATGCGTTCCCGCAGTCACGCTCTGAGATTTCACGTTGCCGAATCCAGGCTTTGCACCATCAAGAACGCGCTGTGAAGACGTGACTGTCGGGTGTCTGTCGGAAACAACGTCAAGCTTGCGTCAGCCCCACTGAACATGTGCCATGTTGAAAGTGCCAACCACGTACGGCTCACGATGATGTCGCGCGTGTCCCATTCGCGACATATAAGTCAACGCGAGCAACGGCACGGCAAGCCTCCCACGCCTCGCTCAAGCTCACTGGGCGCGTCAAAATGGTCAACGCGGCGGTCAAGATCAACAATGCAGCTGCGCATGCGATGGGCAAAGTAAAGAACATGAACGTGACAATCAACACGTCACATCATTTCGACTCGGACAGATCACTGGTCTTGGTCACCGGAGGAACGGGCTTCGTTGCTACATGGGTCATCAACCAATTCCTCACATCCGGATACCGTGTCCGGACAACAGTCCGCACCCCTGCAAAAGGCGACAAGGTGATGAAGACGCATGCCAAGTTTGAACAACATCTTGAATACGCCGTCGTCGACGACATCACGAAAGTAGGCGCGTTCGACGAAGCTGTCAAAGGAGTCGATGGCGTTGTTCACACGGCTTCACCTTGTGGTCCGATTGGGGAAGATAACGAACGCGACCTCTTGCGCCCCGCAATCGAAGGGACAAAGAGCATTTTGAGAACCGTTGCCGAAAATGCGCCTCAGGTCGAGAAAGTGGTCGCCACTTCATCTTTCGCTGCCATTCTTGATCCCAAGCAAGGCCTTCATGCTGGCCACATATATTCCGAGAAGGACTGGTGCTCACCCACTTACGAAGAAGCAAAGACTGGAGACGCAGTCACTGGCTATCTAGCGTCCAAGACATGCGCAGAGAAAGTCGCGCACGAGTTTGTCGAAGAGCATCAACCCAATTTCACGATCGCAGCAATTTGTCCGCCAATGATATACGGACCCCTCGCACATACGATAAGCATCGACACTCTCAACACCAGCTCCGCAGACCTTTGGCGATTCCTCGATGGCTCCCTTCCGAAATAGGCATACCCGAGACTTCCTTCCCAGTCTTCGTCGACGTGCGAGACGTGGCGCAAGCACATCTGAAAGCATACGAGCACGACACCAAAAAGAATGAGCGCTACCTGGTCGCTTGTGGGACTTACTCATATGCGGATGTTGCTTCGACGCTGCGCAAGGCATTCCCGGAACGGACGCACAAGATTCCGGATCCGAAGGGTGCGAAGCCCTCTGAACATTACGAAGTTGACAGCGCCAAGTCGCGGACGGAGCTTGGACTGGAATACATTCCATTGGAGCAATGCGTGGCAGATGCGGGGAGGAGTCTGATACAGGTGGAAGAGACCAGTAAGAAAGGCGTGCTGTATGATGGGCAGGAGTGGTTTCGACATGTATAGGCTTTTTCTACTATACCTTAATGTTTACGAATATGAGAAGTCTCAATCTGTCGTCGCGTCCTCTGAATTGCTTAGAGCATCATCAGCTTCGTTGGTGGTACTGTATTGGCACTGCTTCTTCGAGTTTCTCCGCTTTTTACCGAATCCGACTTGACGAATTCCCAAATTCGACTCAGACGCAAGTTCCAATCCACCGATCCACATCACTTCACTCTCGCATCACGGCAACTCGCGCATCCGATAAACCAGTTCAAGAGCTCAACCGAAAAATCTCACTGCAAGAAATGACAACCAAATCCCCGCCTTCAGCCCTCGAGCCTTATTTGCGCTTACCGCCGGAAACTTCCCTCATCTTGCTTACTTCCACTTTGGGCTGTAGCATCAATTGGCTCACTGCGAGGTTTATTGGAAGTGCTTTGCAAAACTTCAGTTCTTCGTCGACGACAGGACTAGAAGGGCAGCAGACTGTCGATGGGAAGCAAGATGTTGCGGTATTGCTGGTGAGCTGGTTGAGAGATTTGAAGTTTTGGCAGGATGAGGTGCGGAGAGTTGCGGTGAGTGAGAACGTTTTTATATGATTGGGCATGTATATTGAGCAGTGGTACTGATTTGTGGTGATTGGAAAAGGGCATCGACATCTCCAAACCTCTGTATGCCAAACGCTTTGGTTTCGTGGATTGCTTCAACACTACGCCAGCAACAAGTCTACCAGAAACACGATCAAGAATCTCAAGCGCAATATCAAACCTCTCCACCTCAACATCCTCCTCAGAAGAACAGACCCAACAAGCGACGCCAAAAATCCTCCTAATCCTCGACCAACCCGACCTCCTCCTCGCCACCCACCACCCCATTCTAACATCCCAAGACCTCTCAACTTTCCTCCTAAACCTCCGCTCAATCCCCCAAATCCACGCAACCTACCTCTCAGTATCCGCAGATCTCCCGCTCATCACTGCTGCCTCATCGGACCCAGCTTCGCAACAGACAACTCCACTCGAGACCGAATCCGCAGCTTTCGTGGTCACACAAGCACATGCGAGTCGAGTGGTATTCAGTGTCCGAGAATTGGAGACTGGAGCGGCGAAGGATGTGAGTGGGGTGTTGAGAATTACGAGGGGAGGGGATTGCTTTGCTGTTGATGAGGAGCAAGAGGATGAGGAAGAGAGTGGGGAGGTGAAGGAAGCGGAGTTGCTGTATTTACTCCAGAGGGATGGAGGGTTGAAAGTGTTCCAGAGAGGGGAGTGAGAAATGGTTCCTGTACGTGAGGTTGAACGAGAGGGCCAAGGGTGGGTAGTTACTAGACGTGGGAGCTATGGGTGATGGAGGTAGCGCGATTTTGGAACAGTGCGGCGACCCCTAGACAAGCAAGCTTGACTCTGTCTGCGAGGGAGGTCTGTGCTGCTGGAATGGAACTAGATAACTGTCAAATTCATTCGATCATAGGTCTCGCGAACTCGCTAAACACAATTTTATTGATGACCGGATCAGTCGCACTCAAATTAGTGTCACTCGAACCTCCAGCTCACCACACACTCCTCATCACTACATCACATCACTCTCCCTCATATCATAAAATCATACACCTTGCGTGGGCGATCCAACACGATCTTCCTAATAATTTCTACTCGCACGAGTATCCATGTATGCTGGAGGCGGTGTCAAGACTTCGCCATCAGTCTCCAGCTCTTGACTGTCTGTCTTCAAACGTTTGGGCTTCCAACTCCAACCTCGACGCACGCTATGGCCAGTGAGCATATCGTCCATGCTGTCACGTTGGGTGCTTCGCGGCGAGAAGGCCGAGCGGTTTTGCCCAGTCACGAACAAGCCGTCTCCCCTCGCAGCATCTGGGGTCAATGGAGTGAGGTCCATTGCTGAAGATTCGTCGGTGATACCGACATTGCGGCCCTGCGCGCCTTCCTTAGGTTCGCGACCACTATTCGCAGTCCCGTAGGATGTTCCTGGCATTGTATCTCGCAGCAGTCGCCTGCGCGTCAAAGTGTACAACAGAGCGTCTATCCAGCCACAAGATGTGAGGAGAGAGCCGGCCATGGCACTGTATGCATGACTAGTCGGTCTGCTATCATGAGCCATAGTCCACATTCGTCCTGGAAGAAGTTAGCGGACCGATACAAGTGGGTGGACGTGGTGGCTGCTACTCACCTGCTGACAGAGGTAATGTCAACACAATGTACACGAAAGGGTACAGCATCATGAGTCTCGCAATACGATTAACAGCCCGAACTGTCGCAGCAGTCAGACCATATGGAGGCGTCTCTCCATCTGACAGCAACTCTTTGGTTTTCTTCCTCAGCGAGAAAAATGTGCCCATGTAGAGAATGATCGTGACGAATTGAATGATAAAAATCCAGATATAATGGCACCACAACCTCTCGGCCTCGAAGTTAGTCGAGACCCAGCACCAAGATCCAGCAGCTGAAAAGTACTTGTCCCGTCCCCGTATCCAGATTCCAATCGCAGTGAGAAAATATGACCAGATCCAGACTCCAGCGATCATTGCCATGAAAGTTCGATCACTCAAACGCTTGCCATGCACGGCAGTGAAATATGTGTGCACGGCGATGGCGAGTACAAAGAAGCCGCTGCTCATGTCTCCAGAATGCAGAAGCCATGCTTGTGCGAAGCATGGTGTCGAAGGTGCCAGGATAGCGTTGATACGGTACCAGTGCCAGCTAACGAGAAAAGCGGCACTCTGCTGAAGATCTGCAATCAACAGATTCAGTGCCAGGACGACATATTGATTGTAGCCCAGCCATGTCTTGTAGTGTCCTCTCCATCTAACCATGCGCAGGAGGATGACTGCAATGACGATTATGCAGCTGCTGACCGAGATGGTCGCGAGAGTGGCAAATGGTATTATGCTATGCCGGTGATTGTCGCTGAGCGTTGGCTTGCTGTACGGTGGAGGAAAGTATTCTTGTCCATCGATGGTGATCAACGGACTGTAGGGAGCGACATCCGTATCACCGTTGGTCATGCTGAGGAAGGCCAAGAGGTGCCAATTCACATCTCGTGGTCGCAAGGTCTGCGTGTTGTTGATCTACGGATTGAGGACCAGCGTAGAACTGGGGGAGTCGCGCCTTGTTGACCAGAGTAGCGAGGGGTTATGAAAGCAGCGAGTCGTTCAGCAAGGATAGAACAGAGTGTTTTCTGGTCAGGCTGCCCGCTGTTACTAAAGTGGCCGCCCAGGGTGAAGGCTCAATCGGGTAGAGCTTCGGGCCAGTCGTGGTCGCAGGGAAGAGGCCACAGAAAGAAGGCATCCGCACGCTGCCCGAGGTGTTTTCCGACCAGGTGGGATGACCTGGACATGTCGCCGAGTTTGCAGGTGTGCGTGAACTGGGTCAGTGTCGGCTGCTCTTCCCACCGTTCGCAGGCAGTGACGTCTGCGCGAACGCAACTGCTGCTCTGGCCCCTTGGGAGGCGTGTTGCATATACCGCAAACGCAAAGTGCATGTCCAGCTACTGATCACAATCAGGCCCGAGGAAATTGTTCAGCGGACAGAAAAGCTTCGTGCATCGGACCATCGCCGTGTCCGAGTCGCAGTCTCGACCCGGCCGCTCCGTGCCTGGAGACCACAATTCGCAAACGCACTCATGGTTGACGATGCGAACGCGTCTTGGCCTCGTGAGGCGTGCTTGGAACGTCGAATCTGTCGAGGAGTGAGATACGAGAAACAAGGCGGAGGGATTTGCACTTGTGGCACTAAGCTCGTCAGCATCCTTGCCAAGTGCCATGTGGATCCTTGCAGCCAGAAGATCACGAGCATCATCCCAGACGGCCGGCGTCACACTTTAGGAAAGAGGCCTGCAGTAATCATCACAATTTGCGGGGATACAGGCATATGCGGGCGAGACAGAAAGGGGCCAGAAAAGCTTCAGCCAAAGATGAGTGGTATCATTTGCGGTTATTAAGCAGTATAGACTAAGCTGACTGCACAGCTAACTATCATTACAGACTGATCATCAGCTGCGTAGTATCATTTCGTCGTCGTTGCAAACGCGTTCTGGGTATCTGTTATGCAGCAAACACAGCGCCAGGCAACGCATCATGTCAAGTCGTCTTCTGTGAACCTCAGCTCTTTTCCCCTTGTCCTGTCGAGCCAGAGAGCGATGTTTTGAAAGGTGCTCCCATCTTAAACAGCGTTGCCATTGGTGTGGCCATTGGTGTGACCATTGGTTCCGTTGTTGAGAACTGGGTTGTCACCAGGATGTCCAGTGTGTCCGTGATTGCCTCCAGTCTTCTCGTGGTGAATGACTGGGTCGTCTCCACCGTAATCGTGGATGGTAAGTCCGAGCTGCGCAGGGGTGATGTTGCGGTGACCCCAGATGAGGAGAGCGCCAAAGACAGGTTTGGCGAGGAGATCGAGGATGCCGTAGAAGATGGCCTCGGAATCGACGGCGATCACGTTTCCGCCCTCACACACGCCCCATGCAATCGGGTAGAGGATCCACAAGAATGCGGTCAAAGAGCCGCAGTAGAGGAAAGCCTTGCCAGCATCGGAGCTAATGCCGTTGGCGTGCTTGCGTGCCTCCCACACAAGGACGTAGACAATGTAGGCAAGCGCAACGCATCCGAACACGAAATAACCCCACTTGTAGCTGGAAGAGACAAGTGCTCCCACAAGACCAGTGACAATCATGACTTCGTCGACCAGGACCACAAAGGCAGTTGTGGGCCATGGCATCGCAGCAGTCAACATCAGGTCGGTGAGCAGAAGGGGTGTGGTGATGAACCTGCACCTAGTCAGTCTTGAACAGGAATTTGACGCTGGCTCTATGCACTCACCAGTCGATGTAGCGAACGTAGTAGATCTCACGAGCCACGCCTGCAACGCGGGGATCGCTGCGCTCGAACTCGACATCGATGGGTGTCCATCCCAAATGTGAGCCCATGGAGAAGTAGGCGATGGCAGCCACCATGGTGACACTCGCGGTA